>VRYO01001153.1:3118929-3163089 GCA_009812075.1 Sialia sialis | reverse complement strand
GAGGTTGGTCTGGGACTGAAAGAGGTTTGTGCAGCCTATGAGCTACAACCCCTTAATTCCTCTGGAGTACACACAGTGTATCCAATCCATGAATATTTCATTGATTCTGAGCTGAATGTTCATCTTAATAACAAACAACAGTTCTCATGCTGTCTGCAATAAACCAAAATGTAACACAATCTGAGCTCACTTAGACTGGTTTTCCTGAGATGGTGCATTGGTCAGAGACTCATTGTGAGAGGGCTGCAGTTTGTAACCTGCAGAGTTACAGATTACACATCTGATTTTAAAGGCAGAAGATTATCTTCCTTTCTGCATATGGTTTTAGGGAGGTTCCTAGAAAGATCTTAGCAGCTTTACTGTAAAGATAGACCTGATAAACTTCGATGAAATGAAAATGGAAGTTTCTGTGCAAAGGAGCTGATGTATCTATGAAACAGCCTGGCTCACAGTAAGATTGAATTCATGACATACTGGTAAGTATTGCTTGAAATGATGAATTCTGAGAGGCAAATCTAGGGCTTTTCTGTCTGGAGCAGAAAACTGGAAGAGCTAATGTATAAAATCTCCAGTGGACATGCAATATAAAACCTAATAAAGCTGAGACACCTGAAGAGCCCTCCTTCCCCAAACCTTAGATGTTATTAAGGTAAGCAAAAATTAAATTCTGCCAAGATGAAAGGTATTGGATCTGTTCTTGTCAGAATTCAGTTCAGATTAACTTGCAGTTGGCAGCAGCAAATGCTGAGTGTTACTATGCTCAGAAAGGGGTGCTGGAGAAGCGGGACTGCATCTTGGACCAAGAGTGTGCAAAGGCTTCTTAATTTATGAGATCTCTGAATTAAATAAATGATAAATTACATATTTAATTCCCCAAAGAATATTAGATGTCCTACCTTCCCCTCAGTAACTCAGAGGGTTGAGGGTTTTAAGGTTACACATTTCTACTCTTGGAATTACCCAAGAAAGATTTGTAGATTGCAGGTAGAAGCATCAGAGGAGTGGACAAAAGCTCAGTAAAAACAGCATCCAGAATGAAACCACTGAGTAAAACATCATCTCAGGTAACATGTGGACTGATATTCCCAAAGCTACTAAGGAGATCAAGCAGGGAAAAATAATTAGCTATAACTACTGAGGCTGTAAAGTTCCAAAAGCTCTCAGTGTGAAGAGCTGAAAGCAAGACAGCTCGATGCATTTATAGTCTGTCTCTTCCTGGAATAGGAATAGGAAGATGACTCCATCACAGATGGTAATGCTGCAAAAAATTACAATAAGGTAAACTTAGTAATACTGTACAGGTGCTGCAGCTCCACAGAAGATGCCATGCTTTCAGTAATTCCTGTTAATCCATCGTTTTACACAGAAGTTCCCCCTGCTTATCTTACTATCATCAGAAGAACATGTATTGATCTGCTTATGATCATAATTCCCAATTCAAATCTTTGTTTATTACATCACAGTAGACTGGGGAGGAAGGGAGCCTAGGAAGCACAGGGATAAAACCAAAATAAATTTTCATTTAAATTTCAGAGTAAAACCTTAAGCACTTTATTCTTTGAAACAGAGAAAAAAAGCATGATCCAGATTTTGTGTACAGCAGCACTCGTATTTTCTAATATCATCTTGAAATCAGGAATAAATCCCAGTATAAACATGTGCAAATGGCCCTGGAATCAGTCTTCCTGACAGGAAAATGCAGACCTGCTGTATGGCCCATCAAGCTCTCTGGAAGTAGTTCAGCCATTTATTTGCCCTGTATTAATAATGGCCGAGTATGAAAGAAATTAACGGCTCATAAAAAGCATAGGAAGAGTAATAAAAACATTAAAAGACAAAAAGCTGGAATTTAATCCCTTTAGAGGAGCATTCTCCCTGCCCATTAGAACACTGCCTTTATGAAGTCATTGCCATTAACAAGAAGCTCAGGCTGCTGGGGGACAGGCAGTAGTGCCACTGCTCCCCTTTGAACCCAACAGCACCCCAGGATTTCCTCCCTTCTCTCCTGTGGGATTCCCATGGAGCCCTTGGATTCCTCTCCTTTTCGGCATCCTTGCGGTGGTGGTCCTGTTGCTGTGCTCTCCGTGATGCAATGATGACTTGGTGTGACTGTTAAAAGCTGACCTGGATCACTGATTGTACCAGCATGGATGTCAGGACTGATTCCCTGAGCATCCTGCTCCAGCAGCTCCTGCCCCATGCGTGGGGAACAGCCCTGGACAGACCCTGAGCATCCCTCTGCAAACTGCAAAATCAGCCAAAGTTTTTCTGATGAGGTGCCACAGAACCAGCCAGGGAAGAGCCTGCAATTCCATGACATTCCCTTTGGTCTGGCATTCTGAGAGCTGAGCCTCTGCTGCCCTGACCATGGCTGGGTCTGCAGAAACAGCCCAGTGCTGCAAAGACTCACAAATTAAATACATCTGCCAGACAGACAGCCTTAAATAATCCAATATGAGTAATGATTTGTTGTAGCAAATTGACAAGAAAAACAAAACAAAAAAGAAACTTCAAATAAAAATCCTCATGATTATTCCTGGGAATTCCATTTTAACAGTTCACAAACTGTAGTTTTAGCATTTGGTTGAAATACTACATAAAAAGTTAGTAATATAAAACAAAGGAACTTTTTGCAACATTACCAAGAGCAACCACAGAGGAAATCCTTTCCTCCTTTCCAGGAAAGTTATTTTCTATTTATAAGATATATTCCTATTTTTATGTTTTTAATTAAGAAATTATTGCTGCTCTAAAGGTAAAGATGGTAACTATAGATGGCTGAATGTTTGTCAATGTTTAGCAAAGACATTTTTGAATCATATTTTCCTACTGTTAAACCATTTCTATAGCTATTAAATAAGACATTTCTGATTTTTTACCAGCTTAGAGTGACTAGTTTATTCAAATGCAATTTTTTCCATTATTCATCTACCTCTTATAGCAATTTTTTGAAATATCTTGACATGACTTATTGACCAGTATCCCTTAGCTCTATTAACTTGTACATTTTGTTGAATTTATTAGCTTTTGTATATGTAGCAGATAGTTACTCTTGTTAGTTGGTTTTGCTTGTTTGTTTGTTGGTTTCTGGTGGTGAGATCACAGACTGGCCTTCATACACACAGGAGGAGAAACTTGGCAACCTCAGACAATCACCTAATCCCACAGAAAAGAAGACATATCCCTTAGCAGACCAAATGAGATGATAACATTTAAAATAAAACTCACAGTTGTAAAATCAAAGCCATTAATGTCTTCTAAATATTTCCTCTTAGTAGGCAGAGTACCCATGAAATCCACATAGTAGGCAAGACCATGAAATCCCTTCAAAGAACTCCATGGAAGTCAGGACAGTAGTGGGATAGCAGTATAAGTCTCCTAGATAAAAACTGCATTTTTAAGAAATTTAGATTAATCCAGTTAGACATAAGTCCAAATAAAATCAAATAAATTCAACTGTCATAAGTAAACCATGCTCCCTGGCACAACAGATTTAATGTACAGAAATAATTCTGCTACACATTTGGTTAAATCCAGTTATCCCAACATAGGCCAGAAAGACATGTACTTGATCTGTGGACAGGCTCAACTCTTCAAAATCCCCCCAAGTGAAAGCACTGCCTCAGTTTCCCTCTATGTGAAATAAGAATTCTCCTTCTGCTTTGACAAAAGTCCTGGAGTGAGTACGTGAACCATGCACAGCACTTTTACACACCATCTCCACAAATAATAAATGAGTATAATTAAATTAATTATGAGTAAATAAATATAAGCATCACACAGAACTGTGTGCCTTTTCCCTACCAATACAGACATTTATAATACATGAGGATTCTAGAGGAGGAGATGGGGGTAGGAGAGGCAATCAAATGACTGCAGGCTCTTGACCTTACCATTTTTCCAGTCTATAACAAAAGGGACCTCTCTGTCAATAAAAAAAAATAAAATAGCAGCCCATTCTCTTCTGAATATGCTATGAGGAAATAGAATTTGCATTCAGTGTCCAGCACCAGTGGTCAGAGGGAATCCCTGCCTCCATCAAAGACAGTGCACTTTAAATCCTCTGCTAGTTCAACTGCTATATATTTGATTTAATTTAAGTTCTGTCATGAATTATAAAAGACCATATCTTCAAAGTCATTAGTTAAGGCCCCTTGGTGTGTGAATACCAACACTATAATGACAAGTGAGGTGGGCAGTGACTAGCAACAAGCAGCTGCCCAGCCCAGCAGCAAAGCCAGCAGAGCTATAATTCTGACACATTCAGGATTGCACCTGGCCCTTGTGAGAGCACAGAGATCTCCATGAATACAAACAGAACAGCAGTGGGGAACAGCCAGGCTTTGGTGTGGCACTGTTTGTGAGTAAAGTGCCTCCTCAGAAAGAGAAATGTGTCACTGAGTGCAGCATTCCTTAGGGTGTGTCTCTGAAATCTGGACAGCAGAAATGCCATAGCTCCGCACTGTGGCTTAGGAGCTGATCGTGCAGTCACATCCATTCAGTTCTTGCTCTTCCTATGGGGGTAGGGGTGGCTACTTAGCTGGCAAAGGGCTTGGTCCCATCATCTTTACTCACGTTTTACACTGCAAGGTGCCTCATGGAGCTCCACAGGCCCATTCACAGCCTATGGCACAAGGCAACAACAGTGTGGACAGCAGGATCTGTTCCCAGTGCTACTGAGGATCATGCAGAGCTTGCCAAGTTTAACCAAATGCAGCAGCATCAGGACTTCTGAACCACCAGTATGTGGAGGCACCAGTATAGGGAATCACCTGTATGTGTGAAGACAGATTAGTTCTGCACATTGTATCCACAAAGTCCAGTTCATTATCAAATTAAAAAAAAATCTAATTTCTAATTTAGTAGCAAGCTATCAAATTATATCCATGTGTCAGCAGAACTTCACGTCCTTAGGATCTAACTTACTAAAACTAGAAATGATGAGAGAAAAAAAATATGATTGCTACCTTAAATGCTGAAAATCACATCTGGTACCAACAGCTGACCCTTTGTACATTGTTCCATCTCACCTCTCCATGCACACAAACACACACACTGACTTCCACAGTTTAAAGACTCCCTCATGTGGTGATCAGATATGGTGAATTAGATCACTGAGGCCTGAGCAGCTGCTGAGCAGACAGAGAGCACATCCAGATAAGAAATGATGTGGATGTTTAAAGCTCACGTTCTGTTAGGATCAACCTTCAACACACAGGGCTAAGATGAGCTCACTTGTCTGCAGTACAAATGAGTTCTTGCTGACGTTATTCATCCTTTTAAACTCAGTGGGGACTGCTGTGACTAACCATTGCTTCCTAGAGACAGCCTTACTAAAACAGATGAACTGCTAATATCACACCTTCCTCTTTCCTCCAGGCGCACACATCCCTGTAGGGATGCTGCAGCAGGCACCCTCTGTTTCTGTTACAGGCTCTGGAAGGCAGAGCTTGGAGCTCAGTGACTTCCAGTGTCAAACCCCAGGAGGAATGCAGTCCCTTGGTGTGTCACTACTGTTATTTGTAGAGATGGGCCACCTTCAGGACAGGTACCAACCACTAAGAAAGAGCAGTGAGTAAATACATGATTCCTACACACCTCAGCCTCGGGGGAGCTTCAGTCTGGCACCCCACTCATGGCCTTGCTTCTTCAACCACAAGTCAGACATGTGGTAAAATGCATCAAAATCCGTTTTTCAGCATAGTCCAGTCCCATGCTTTCTTCTGTAAGCTCTCTGCTTTCTTGGTACTTACAAACTTTTTTCCCCAGACAAGACGAAAGAAGGCCCTGGAATGCTGATCCAGGAGAAATTGCAAAAAGGGGTTTCTGAAAGAGAATGAGTCACAAGGCAACCCTGGAAAACCAAAAAGTAGCCAAAGGTCTGGCTAAACTGGATCTTGGGATATTTTCATTGGCACCTTTCCTGAAGTTCAGGCAAACTTTTCCATCCTGAGCTTTGGTTTTCCAGTTTCTTAGAAGTTCTGGTTGAAACACTTTGAGAACACTATAGTAGCTCTGATGACTTTAATGAGTTATTTCTTTTCCACAAATCCTGCTAAAATCAATGCAAATCCATCTACATTAGTAACTTGTTTGGCTTCCTAAACTGGGAGCTGTAAACTGACAGCACATGACCTAGAAAACACATGAGAAGAGGTTATACACACATACTGCAATAGTTTACTTGCAGACACACATCACATTGCACCCAGTCAGAACCAGCTGAGTTGGTAATCAGAGGATCAGCTGTTTTCTTAAGACCTTAATTGTCCTGATGATTATTTATTTCTTCAGCCTAGCAACAGGTTTCAGTTTAAGGCATGAAACCCCACAAGGAATAAATCCATCATCCTCCCAAGGCCTGTGCTCATGACACTCTGCCTACTCTTCTGGAACCATGAGGAAATCATCAGCTTTTGATAAAATTTTGGAATAAGTGACAGTAGGAATTGCTACAGTGTGTTTCTAGAGGGATGACACTTGGTGAGCAAATTATCTAGGACACCATCTGAAGTCTAATCTTGAAACTGCTGAGCGCTTCTGAATCATTTCAAAAATCATTTTCTGAAACAGAAGAATCCTTTGATAAAAACAGCATGTTAATGCATGCTCATGTTTCTCTTATCACAGTCAGATCCACTGAGAGATGTAGCTTACAGCTCAAAAGACATCATGATTCCCTTTTTACTGTTATTATTGAAGTACGTCCTCAAAAGAGGTATTTGCCTTCCCAGACTGTGTGGTGTCTGCCATACAGTAACTACTGATGTACAAAAGTAGACACTTGAAAACTAAATTTGGCATCTTACAAAGTAGATGGTTTGAAATTTTCAGTATGGAGTGGCTCCAACCTGAAACAAACTCGGTAACTGTAGAGAAGCCTTTCACAACTCAGTTACATCAATGGGTATAGCAGATAAATCCCTAGTATAGAAATTATATGCAGCAGAGAAATTATTTTTTTCCACAAATACATAAAGGCAGTGGTAGGAGATACAACTCTGTTCATTTTCTGTAGCTAATCCAGAGGAAACATCTATTTACATAGACAAAATATCTTACAGAAGATTAAGGTAAGAGAAAGGAGATCTAGATTATTGCTTCAGCTCTTCCAGAAAACTTGTAGATGGCCTTGGATTCTTTTCTCAGCAGGGCTTTTTCTCCTTTCCCTGTGTTTTGTATTGCCTCTTTCCTCAATGTTTAACTTCTAGGAAGTGTACCCAGAGTCACTAATTACTGTCAGAGGTAATCTCTTCAGAGTGTGGAGGGCTGAGGAATGTCTGTGCACCAAACACTAGCAGCAGTTAACCTGTCAGTGTCAGAGTGCATCACTTCAGATCCTTCTGTCTCCCTGGTCTGGAGCTTATCTAGTCTGAGATAAGAAAACCATCATACATGTCTTCAAATTCAGCAAGAGTGGATGGGGTGATTTGGGCTGTAGCAGACCTCAGGAACCATTTAGCCAAGCTCTGACTCAAAGCAGAGGCCAGCCAGCAGAGAATGTCCCCACTGCCAGGACTGAGCATTCCCAGCTTGGAAAAGCAGCACCTCTGTAGCACACTGCATGATTGCATGGAGCTTAAGGATAAATATAAGGAGATGACAAACATTTTACCCTAAATTTAACCTCAATACATAGGGCTTCTACTCTCACAAAGTGTCACCAGCATATATTTTCCTTTGCCAATCTGAAAAAGGGCAGCTCAATCAGGATCTCTGATGTCATGTGCTAAGGAAAGAAAACTTTTTACTGGCTGCTCAGAAACTCAATCTATTGGTTCACCCAATATCCATAAATCCAGTATTCCATTATGTATTATGTTTCCTAATTGAACACAACTTGCTTACCTGCTCACTAACTGAAGTAGTACCAGCAAAAATACAAAGGTGAGAATCAATGCTTCACTGCAGGTCTACATGGTTCCTGTTGCTTTGCTCAATTTCTTCTAAAAAGTGTATTTAGAAGGTGACCTCAATCTACTCTCACTGCCAGCAAAGATAAACTAAATACAGTGAGATTTTCAAACTGCACAGACCTCACAGTCCATTCAAAAGTTTCCTCATCCATTTCTGATCTGATATTCATTAGGACAGAGAGAACAGAGCATTCATTAGTTTTCAGTGAGGCTTATGAGAGTAACTGGAATGTGCCAGGGCACATTTGGCTTTAAACAGCTTCACCACAGTACCCTTCTAAATGAAAGCTGCTAAACTGTCATAAATTACATTAAAATTCTTATGAAAATGACGTGGTTCTCATGCCTTCAGATTTACGTCAGCCCTTGACCCAACATGAAGCACAGAGATAACTGCAGAATTTTCAACATGATCCATAATATTTTTACTTGCTTAATTAAGGAGACCTGAGTAACTTGGCACATGCAGTGAAGGCTTCCTTGGCCTTTATTCTCTTTGGCCAGATACAAATATGAGCTGTCATCACAAACAAAGCAGAAGAGTCATTCCCCACAGCCAAGTACGAGGCTCTGGAAAAACTGGATCGTATTTTCAGAACTGCTGTTTATTAAGGTGACACTTTAAATGGCCATGGGTTTTTGCTGATGGAGAAAAGCTACAAAAGAATGTGTCATTTCAAAGTTGAACCATTAGGGGAAAGTTGCTCACTGTAACTCAAGTTGTGTCAGATTTGTTCCTGAAAGGATGAGTGGGATAAATACAAAGGCACTTGCTGACAAAGACAGCTCCATCCATGCACAAAGTTCCTGTAACTCCTCATTCTCTCCTGAGCTTTGAGTGCAATTTCCCATGGCTGATTCACCCTGCACACAGCTGCTGTGTTGGGCTCTCAGTGGAAGTGCAAGAGCAGCAAAAACTCCTGCAAAAGCTTTCTTTCTCCCTGAGCCCCTCAGTCCCCACCTCTGAAATCCTTGCCTTTACGTGAGACTATTCACATCATGGACAATGGAGTGCAGTTAGCAAAATAGCTTGATACCAGCACAAATAAAACAACTGCCAATATTAACTATTTACAGTCAATTATCAAATATCATCAGTAAGCACAAAACACCTGCAAAGTACTTTCTTTTCATTAGCAGCCCTATTTGTTAATGAGCCGTATCTGGAAAACTTTCATTTAGCATCCATTGCAAAGTCGTGGCAATCTTTATGGTGACATACAGGTCAGAGGAACTTTCATAGCTGGATTTGTGTTCAGTAGAAACTGTGGACCCTTGGCTGGCCAGAACACAGTTCACAGTGATGGAGAACTGCCAGCCTCCCATCTTGAAAAATCATGAGCCAAACCCCTAGACTAGGGATATTCAGCTAAAATAATATTCCACTTGGAATAGCACCTCAAAGCCAGCAATATTATAAATGACACAAGAAATGGACTGTCCATGACAATGGCCATATTTCCACCAAAATTTCAGATTAAGGAGTTGCACCAGGCGATCAAACCCTCGTTACAAGCAAACACTGAATTTTGTACAATTTCCCTGACATCCTTTATTGCGGTTCATTTCTACTGCTGAATCTGCCTGATTATCTTTCACCCTGCAGGGGTAAGGTGATAGATACCTGTGTCTGTTGGTGGCAAAGCTTTAGGCTGGTTCTGAACCCAGGAAGCCACAATGATCTCACAGAGCTGTGCAGCTTGTGCAGAGAGCAGGGAGGGAGAGGGGCTCTCACAGAGCCCTGAGCACAGACCCACACTCTGTGTAGCCTCACAGGAGCGGGACAAGAAACCTCACTCAGCTCCACTGCCCTGTGCAGGGTCTGCCTCAAAATCCACAGCCAAAATCACACACAACCAAAGCGTATCATTATGTCTGTGACATAAAAATAGGCTAAAAAGTAGTAAAAATGCTTAGCCAGGAAAATACTGTTTAGTAATTTCTTTTTCTTTTTTTTTTAAATTTTAATTTGAAATATATGTGAGGCACCTTGTCCTCAAGATTAATTCAGGTTTTCTTTTTTTCCTCTTCTCTGGCATAAATAAATGTTTCATATATGCAAATGAGGAGAAAATGTGGCCTCTTTCAGCAATAGTAACTATCTGCCTGTTGCTACCTTAAAATCACAGCAATCACATCTGGTAACTGCCCTTTTCTCATGTTTCCACTAGTTTTCAGACTTCCTCTTGTGGTAGCTTGAGACTGCGCATCTGGATGTTTTAAACATACAAAGGAATTGCTGGAGCAAGCAAAAGGGAAAACGGTGCTGGGAGTGAAGATGTGCAGATAAGCAACTGGTGCACTTTGCAGCTAAAGTAAGGGAGAGACGGTGGGGAAAAGCTTTTTCCAAAGAGGAGAGCACAAGTTTGGGCAGAATGAAGACTCACATTGGCTGTGGCTTCGTTTTTAAAGTACTATTCATCCAAGTATATCTTTTTAACAAAACTTTAGCCGCACCGTCACCAATCATTAAGTTTCCTGGAGACAGCACTCCCAAAACAGACAAAGAGCTAGCAGTGGTAAGTCTTGGTTTCATCTTTGCTTCAGATTTTATTGTTGTTTCTTAAGCAGATGTTTCTTTCTTGTTTCAGCTGAGGCTAAGGAATGACTGTAGCATTCTTTCCCTTGAGTCTCTGGAAGTGCTAGCTAGCTAGCAAAGGTATCAGCTTTCAAAAGTTAAAATTGGAGCCAAGTAATGTTTCCTCTCTTAAAATTTTTAAAGCCAGCAAAGAAAGTCGGGTTTGGGCTTTTTTCTTTCCTTTAAGTCTCAAGATACAAAATATTTTCATTAAATCACCATGACTGTAATCAAAAAATTGCAATGATAAGAAGGGAGAAGGGCAAATAAGAGACATCTAATATTTTTACTGAAATCAAGCAGAATTGAGGGCAGTTGGGACTCCCTTAATGCATGTATCCCAGCTTTCAAAAGTGTCTTTTCCAGATTGTTTACTGTGGGTTGCATAAACACAACTTTAAGGGACACTGCAACTGAAAGCTGGCTCGAATTTCAGAAGCCATTGTGACTAGTTTTGACTTTGGAAAACAATCTCACAGAGTTTTAAATAATTTTTTTTCCCAAATCCAATCTGGAACAAAAAAAAAGGAGTTTGGATTTCCACGATATTAGCAAATTATAGCTATGATTCTACAGCATTTTATTCTAATGTTTTTTTAGCCCTGTGGACGTTCATAAAAGTGACATTATGGGGAAGTCCATTTAAAGGAAGATTGAGATGGATTATCCTTATTTTAGCATATAAATTATAGACTAAATTATAGACTAAATTATTTCTCTTCTTCAGCAGTAAATCCATTTTAAGGAGGATTGAGACAAATTATTCTTATTTTAGGACCTAGAGATTTGAAAGTTGGTCACTTTTCTTTAGGAGTTTGTGTGCATCTTGGGAAAGCTTGCCAGGTTAAGGAAGGTCTGGGGGAGGGTAGAGAGAGAATTTCCAGTTGCGAGCTCTGTCGGAAAGTTTAGGAAAAACAGACAAACTGACCCAAATAGGGCATTCCTCAGTCGTTAACAAAACAAATTCACCCAAGGTTTTGCTCAGCAGCACAGTAGCCAGGAGCTGGGGGCAGGGGCAGTGCATGTGGGAGAGGAGAGTGGGGTCCCACGTGTCTCACAGCAATTGAGAGAATCTGTTTGCTGAGACACAGCCAGGCTTTTATTCAATAACTGCAATCCATATCTCCCCTCCTCTCTGTTTCTTTCAAACATATTTATTATGTGTACTCAGAGGAAAATTACCAGCTGCTTTAACGCTGCAGTTCTTCTTTGTCTTTGTTGGGGTGTTCTTGGGCAGTGCTGACTGGCTGCCTTTCCTCACACTCTCCATCAGAGCAGCCCCAACACTCAGCATCAGGACACAAATTGCTATGCTGCAGCTGGACCCTATTTCATTAATGGGCTGGATCAAAATTCCAGATCACCACAGCTCCCTGCTGACTCTGGGGAAACTGCATTTCACAGCCTAGGCCAAGATGTGGTTTGCACAGACATGACATTTTCTTCAAGATTCTCTCCTCACAGAACAGCTGATCATGGTCATTTCTCATCTTCATTAAAATCTCCATTTTAGGAGAAACTGAAAGGGGTTAGCTTTCTGTTTAGAATCCCAGCAAGTAAAATTCTTGACCATGCTTCAGTTTATATTTTTGATTGTATAGCTTGCTCCCAAACCTAAAATGGCAAGAGCAGCAGCCTGGTTCTTCAGTAAATGTCAGCCTGATGTACAGTCTGTATTACACCAAGCAGAAGTATAACAAAATCCATCAAATTTCATGAAATGAAAATTGGGATGAGAACCAAACTGGCTTGTTTGATTATGTTCTTAATGCATTTCACATCATTTCCACCAGGCCCCATTAACCATGTGTGGAGAGCAGCACAGTGGAAGCAAAGATGAAACCACTCTGGGTCCTTTATTTGCCAGTGCCACAGTGCCCACTGGAGAAATACCACATCAGAAGTTACAAAAATTCACAAAAACTAGCCATAGTCTGTGCTTAATCATGATGGATGGACGATCTTCTGAAGGAAATGGTGTAACATCTTGATTAAATCCTTTCTGAGTAATGCCTGAACCATTTCCTATGCTGGGCAGATGAGGTTAGCCTGAACTTTGTGAGGAAGGTGGTGAAAGCTAAGCTTGACCAACTGCACTTATCAAATATCCTCTGCTTTATTTTGTTGGTGTTGTGGTTTTATCCCAGTCTCCTGGGTGAACTTAATGAATTAATTAGACACATGACACAAGGTTTCTCTTGGGAATACTTGCTGGCACAAGAACTTAAATATGCAATCATTTTGTCAGGCTTCTTGTAATCCTCAGTTTGAATCAGTTCTCCCTGACATTCCTCATATATTTTCAGCAAATATTCCTTTCCCTTATTCAGGTGTTTTCCTCCCTTGGACTTGCTGTTAATATCTGGGATACAATACCTGGAGATGTTTCTCCCTCAGCTGCAGACTGTTTTTTTCTGGCAAAATGAGTAACTTGCAGCCTTCCTGTCTGACAGCACCATTGGCAAGGGCATCTCTCAGCTCCGTGCAGTGCCAAGCACCCATTTGGGTGCAGTTTGGGAATTTCACATGGCTGCAGCTTTTCCTTCACAGAGGGGCATAAAACACAGTCAACCCTTCCTTAAGAGAAGGGGAGGAGAACTTTCTGGGTATTATTTTGGGAGATGAAAATAATGTGATTTGTGCCATCTTTTGGGTCCCTTAAGACCACTCTTTTTTAATGAGAAAGGACTTTGTGAGCTGCCACCATGGCTGTATCAGAAACTGGAGCATTCAGTGGAGTTTTAACTGTGCAAATACTGATTGGCTGCGGTGTCCAAGCAGCTGAGATGTTACCAAATACTTTCTTCCTCAGGTCTTTGCAATGTTTGACTCAAAAGCAAACACATCCAACATTCAGTCAGCTCTGTCTGCTTTGAGTAAAGAATAGGTTTTTTCTTTGCAATCAATGTGGTCTCATTCATGGGATTGCTTTGATTTCATGAGAAGTTTCTCAATAATGGAGATTATTCCAACAAAAGATTGCACAAAATCTAGAACTGTAAGCAGTTTTATACATCATAAAGAAACAAAAAAGACAAACCCATTTTACCTTGTAGTTCTACGTTAAAGTTCTGTGCTCTAATAACTAAAAGCAATTCATTAAGTAAAGGTGACAGCTAATAGTGGAAATGATTGTTTAATTAGCAACATCATGTGATCAAGGATGCTCTGTGTCAGTTAAGGAGATTCTGCTGGTCCCTCAATGACTAGTAATTTTGAAAAGAAAACTTGCAAATTTCAGGTGGAGAGCTAACATGGAATTATAGCATTTATTTATTTATTTATTTATTTATTTATACTGATTAACTATTTAATTACTAATCAAACTTTTTAATTTTAAAGTCTTTGTTCTGTGTTTTGTTTTTCCCAAGCAATACCTGAATAAATACTATGGCTGCCCAAAAGACAGCTGCAATTTATTTGTCCTGAAAGATACACTGAAGAAAATGCAGAAGTTTTTTGGGCTGCCTGAAACGGGAGATCTGGATCAAAACACAATTGAGACAATGAAGAAACCCCGCTGTGGTAACCCTGATGTAGCCAATTACAACTTCTTTGCAAGAAAGCCAAAATGGGAAAAGAATCATATAACATACAGGTACAGACTGGTAATGGTAATTCTGTTCACATGTACCCTGAGCCCTTCCCAGAGCTAAACAAGGCACCTAGAGATGGAGCAGTGTTTAGGAGCTCGACAAGATTCCTTGAATGAGAACCCTCTGGTGTTTGGAGAACTACCAAATGCTTTAACAAATACCTCTGTCATTTCAAATTGTAGTATATCAGGACATCAACTTTCTGGTTCTGGCTGAAGCTGAGATTTTGGGTTTAGTCTTTGCTCTGCAGCAAGCAGCCCAAGGGAGCTGGAGCAGAAGTAGCCCACCTGCTCCAGGAGGACCAAAGTACTTATTGGTTGCAGAGGCCAAACTCCCCTTCGTTCTGCAGTCCTAAAATAGAGATGATTAAATACATTTTAAAATTGAGCAATTATATTTCAGATACATATAAACATGAGTTACAACAAGCCTATTGCAATAGGTTTGGTATGTTGTAATTTATTCTTCTTCTGAAGAAGACAACAATACAGCTCTCATTGTGGCAAAAAACTCATTACCTTGGGTGGTCCATGAACAAATATTTACCACCAATGAGAAAAAACAGATTTGTCTTAGCTGCGTGACTTAGTCTGGTGTTCCCTCACAAGTCTGGACTCAAAGCATCCCTTGGGCTGTGACTAACCCAATAAAGACTGAAAAACCCTGTGGCAGCTCTCACAACCCCTACTTGCTGATGTGCTTCCTCTGAATCTTCCTCATCCTTCTTAGGCACAAAGTAGTTTCCCTCACTGTGCCCAGCCCCAGCAGCAAAGAACTGGAAACTTGTCTTTACATGGAATATAGAAGGATATAATATAACGCACTAAGAAGTCCAATTAAAAAACTATGAAGAAGAAAGCAACACACTTAAGAGTTTGTCCTTTCTCAGGTCAGGCCTACAGCTTTATCTTACGTGCTTTTTCCTCCTATTTCCCCATGCATCTTATTGCCAATGTATCCCACACACAGGTAAAGGAATATCATTCCTCAAGGATTAAACAACACACAGATAGCAACACAGGTGAGGGAGAAGGGCTGCTTTTCTGTTCTTGTTAAAGAGCAAAACAATCCACACCTGAAATTTTCAGAATGTTATTGAGTTCCTTTTCTGGTCTCAGTGCTGATGCAAAATCCAGAATGTTTTGTGCAAGGCCCACTGCCATCCAGGATTTACTGCCTCTGGATGGATAATTTTCTTCTTGCAAAGCCCAAAGAAAATAAACAGTAAATGCTACATCTAAACACATCTCTGAATCAAAGGGAGATGTTTAGATCTCATGTGCAGCAGTGTTACCTCTAGGTGGTTTCACTGCTGAGCCCACTCAGTGTGCTGAGCAATAAACAAATACAGGGAGGATGTTTGTGTGTTACTCAACTGTTGCTTTTACCTCTCAGGATCATAGGCTACACCCCGGATTTGGATCCTGAGACAGTAGATGATGCCTTTGCTCGAGCCTTTCAAGTCTGGAGTGATGTCACACCACTGAGATTCAACCGAATACATGATGGAGAAGCAGACATTATGATTAATTTTGGCCGATGGGGTATATTTTTTCTATTTTTTACTTATGGTTTTGTTCTTTTCATTAATCCTCAGTTTAGAATGATCTGCTCTCAATAGGTAGCCCCCATGAAGCTTTCTGGCAAATCTTGTCCTAGTTCACACTTGGTTCATACAAGCTAAGATCTAATTTCACTTTTCTTATGTATGAGAGAGAGAGACAAAGTATTTCTACAATATCCTTACACTATATTTATCTTTCCAAAAGAGAATTTCTAGGTGCAACATTTTATTTTTATATTTACAAATCAGAAATAGAACTGAGACATAGTGGTACAGATCTTCAGATGATGTGAGCTGGCTTCCTGCCACAGAAGAGAATGGAATGGCTTCTTACCATTTATTTATAGCTCTGTATGCTGTTTTCCAGTGATAGTGGTGAGGGTTCTAACGCCCTAGAGCTTAAAAATGGATTTGTGATTTCTAATTTTGACTCATAGCTGGTTTTCATTCTTCTAGCATGGCAGAATGCAAGATTTCAATGCATTCTTTGAAGAATTTAAAAATGTAGATCATAAGCTGAACTATGATTTGAGTTCAGCTGATGATGAGAGACTTGATTCATTTTCATTGTGCACATCTTCTCAATTAATTTTGGTTTCCCCTGAAAGAATGTTTATGGCTTTTCAGTGTAAACATGGGGCATTTAACTTCTTCTCAACAGTTGTAGAATTTTTAATACTAATGAAGATATTTGTGCAGCCAGTTACTTGGGAGGTAGACTTTGGAAGTTAAGTGAACGGTTCAAATAACTGAACTCTTTGTAAAAGCCTTCATTTCAAGTTGGTTTTCTTTGCTTTAGCTTCTGATGAGTTGACCTCAAAAGCTGCAGAGTTTCTGTACACTCAGGACTTCAGATCCTCATCCAGACTGGCTTGGTTTGCAAAAAAAAAAAAAAAAAAAAAAAAAAGGCTTATAAAAGCAGAAGTGTTTCTGCTGCTTTTAGTACTTGCAGGCTAAGCCAGCTAAGAAACTGTGGGCAAAAAGCTCCTTCCACATTCAGTCATTCCTATCACTTTGCTGCAGGTCAGATTCACAAGGGCTGAGACATCCACAAGGTTTCTTCATTTTTAACTTTTCTCTTAAGTAAAGGGTCTACTTTGAAATAAGCAGGACCTAATATAGATCAAAATCTTGTCCTACCCAACTGACACACTAGTCTCCTGAAAGGAATTAGCTGAACTAGCACTAGGAGGGGCACCAGCCTGAAATCAGTGTAACAGAGGAGAGAATCAGGCCTGTGTATTTCGGGCTTCTGTTAAATGCCAAGAGATCAGACCAAAAGACCAGAAATGATGCAACTGGAGATGCTGGCAGCCAGCTTTGATGCACAGGTCAGTGTGGTGGGAGAGCTATGAATACCAGGACTATGCCCGTGCCAGCCTGCCTTAGCCACAAGTGGTGTACTTCCAAGAAAAGCCTACAGTGTAACACCAGGAGAGCTGCTTAACCTGCTGCTGTGAGCTGCCCGGGTCTCGGAGTGCTCAAGGGAAGGAGGAACAGGCTCCTTCAGGGCTCAGAGCTCACTGCTGGGACACCCAGCTCTGCCTTCCTGCTGGGCAGCGAGCATCCTGCACAGAGGAAAGAGCACAGCAATCTGAGGTGCAGCAGAAAAGAGCAGCCTGCAAAGTGAAATCTGCCTTCGTTTTCCAATCTCTGTGTTGGAGAGTGATACCAACTACCTGAAAATGTCCCTCATCTACAATATTTAAGTTACAACTCCCAATCAGCCTGCATTGAAATAGCAGTGTATGCATTCATACATCTCATGTTCAATACGTCACTGTTCTTCACCATTTTTTGTTTCTTTCCACTGTATTTATGAGATATAAAATACATGCTGTGACATGCAGTACTGACACTTCATGTTCTTTGTGAGAACTGGCTGCTCCTCTTGTGGATCAGTCTTTCTAGCCGAACCCAAACCAGTAAATTCACTCCCTAAAGAATTCTGCTGCTGTCCTGGATGGAAAGTACACATGATAATCATCGTTCATGTACAGGCTCTTCCTGAGGTCACTAGAAACTGCTCCTTTTTGTCTGCTTGCTCCTGCAGAACATGGTGATGGCTATCCCTTCGATGGCAAGGACGGGCTCCTGGCTCATGCCTTTGCACCAGGGCCAGGAATTGGAGGAGACTCCCATTTTGATGATGATGAACTGTGGACTCTTGGGGAGGGACAAGGTACCAGACTTTTTCATGTTTCAGAACGTAGGGCCTGCTGGCTGCTCTGTTCTAATGCTGCATTAAATACTTTCATTGACTGTCAGTAAATATTAGCATGTGAAAATTCATTTCTACAATGTTAAATTTCTGCCCTTTAAAAAATGCTATGGCTAAGTAACTTATCTATGCATTAGCATATATTCCAGCACCAATACTGTATTAATAAGACTACATATGACCAACTGAAATAAACTCCAGGATCTGGGTGTGTCTGTGTTTCCACCCTGTCCCCCCTGCTACAGCAAATGTCATGCAAGGCCCATTGGAAATACCCAAGCGGTTTATGAGGCACAAGGCAAGTTCAGCTCATGTTCAGCTGCTGCCTGGAATCCTTGAAACTGTAGTGAACATTTTAGACCATATTACTTAAGAAACTAAATTACTAAATGTATTAACAGCACGTTTTTAACTTTGCCTTGCCATAGTAACAACAGATATATATTTTTCTGGGCTGGTTCTAACACTTACACCATGAGTAATATCCATGTAATTATTTTTAAATACCCAGTTTATATTTTAGCTATGGCCATCTTGCCAATAGAGAGACCAGCAGCATATTGAATTTCAAAGTGGAAATTCAGACTGCATTTCTGTATCAGTACCTTCCAGGAAAAGAAGATGTCCAGAAAGTTTATTTTTTGTATCACTTGGTGGCTAATTTCACCACTGCATTTGTTCTCCTTATAGTGGTTAGAGTGAAGTATGGAAATGCAGATGGTGAATATTGCAAATTTCCCTTCTGGTTCAATGGCAAGGAATACAACAGCTGCACAGATGCAGGACGCAGTGATGGATTCCTCTGGTGTTCCACAACCAAGGACTTCGATGCAGATGGAAAATATGGCTTCTGTCCCCATGAGTGTAAGTAATCAATGCTTCTACTGTTTTTTTTCCTTTTTTCCTGGCAGATTGTTCCCTTCTTCTTTGCTCATCCACTTACTCTTGTGCTTTTCCCACTTCCTTCCCTTTCAGATAAAGGAATTAATGTCTTTATGAAATCATAACAACATATCTGTATCTCTACAAAATTATTAGGAATCCAGGAAAGCTAAGATTGTAATTAATTTCCATCTTCTTGTAATATGAACAAAACTTTCTTTCACAAGAATTTTATTTCATATTTGAAACATTAATTTGCAGATTAAACAAAGTTTTTAATGTCTTTGTATAGCCACAACTTCTTAAAATTATACACAAGATTATTATTATTATCTTTCAAATGTATTTATGACAATGTTTCCTGTTAAAACAAGAGGAACACATATTCCTGTGCTTGAAAATCTTGATGAGTATTTACAGCTTGAGGATATAACATTTCAGATAATTTATTGGTGTAAGTGTTAATTTCATCTCCTGTACATCACATGGCAGGAAACCTTTAGAGAAGCAATTAAGTATAATTGGCTGTAGCCTACTGAGGTAATTTATCAGCAGTGAGAAGAGTAGAGGAGGTAAGGTGCTTTTCCCTCCTTCCACCTCCTGTTTGCTAGTTCCTAGCACTATATTAGCAACCATCCAGTGTACTGCAGTTTCCCACATTCATTTTTTTCCCTTTGTACATAACCAATTACTAGCTTTGGAGAGTGTTCCATCACTCTTTTTATCTTTCTTATCAAGCCCTGGGTGACTAAAACTCCTGCCCACTACTCCTGCATCATAGCAAATAATAAGAGAGTTTTGAAAGAGAAAAAAACAGAAAGCAATGATGCTTTGTTCAGATTCATGCTAATCCTGCTTGAAACAATTGCACTAAACTTACTTATAATATGGCTACATAATACAAGTACAAGGAAAGAGAATGCAGATTGCTGAAAGAAAATTAGTGATGCTTAAGCCTCAAGCTAGCAAAACATATTCAGAGGTTTGCCAGCCCAAGAGTGCACAAGCAGAGCCCAGCACGTCCCAGCACACAAGTACTGTCACACATGTACATGTATTAACATGTATGTGTCTGAAAAGAAACTCTTTTTCAAAATTATGCAGGTATGGGTACATAGAAAAAGCTCAAAACAAGATTCTCTGGAATCTTGCTGTTGCCAAACACTAAATGACAGATTTTTTGGGCTTTTTCAACCAAGACCATAGGGTTTCAAATTCAAGATTACATATTTTCTACATCAGGATAGTGGTGGTTTCCAAAGACAATCTGTTGTAGAACGTATCAGTCTTCTAGCCCTAATGTGGTAAAAAGATATTCTTTAATTTCCAAACCCCTAATTGCCTGTTAGAGATCATATTTAGAGCCTAGATCTAGCCTGGTGACAGCTATTTATACAGCTACAGAGGATGAACAAGCAGGAAAACTTTATGCAGACTACAATTAATTTTTTATAAGGTTATTGTTAGTGATATGACTTTCAGAATATTTACTTCAGCAGTCTATAAGTGTGCATATGCACTTAACTGCACAAACATTATTTTTGTGAAATTTTGCTCTCCATTTCCCATCTTTCCCCAAATCTCCTCTCCCTTGGGTTAATTCATTCAGCCAGAAAATGGAAAAAATTGGTTCATTTCTTTAAAATACTGCAAGCACTCAGATACAGTCAGAAGGCAGCCCAGATTATAGGCAGCTGGAGAAATGGAGATCCACATCCTAGAGTCATGCAAGGCTGAAAATGTAAGCAGTGAAGCACTGTCAGGGAGAGCGGGTTCTGAAAGTGAAGTTCCTGGAAATGCCAGTGTCAAGGTTTCTGAAATGGAACAGAAGGGTTTCAGCCTTTTGTTTCTGATGTAATTGTTTTGCAAGATGCATGAAGTTATGCACAGATGTTTCTCATTAAATGTAGAGTGGCATTGTTCACTCATTATTCCAAGGCACCATTTGCTAAACCCCAGCTAATAAATTCAGATAGGGGAGGATTTACATCAGAGAGTCTGTGTTGGGGGCAACATTCCTGCCTGTTGGCCTTTGTTTCTCTCATGTTTAACTCACTGAAGTTAGTCTCAGTCCTTCTCATTATAGAGACACAGTGCATGTAAGGAAACAACTTTAATGCTTTGGTGCTGCACCAGGCTTTTCTAAAGTTAATCCCAGATCTGTACCCCAGTTTTGTAAACTGATTAAACTGCACTTTGGCAAAGCAGAAGGTAAAGCAGAAAGTTATCTATCTATTACACAAATCTTACACAGCTGCTGAACTTCTCCTTTGCCATATGGGATCAAGTGATCTTGATGTTTCTCATTTCCAAGCTGCACTGACACTGCAGGCAGTTCAGGCTCCTAACTTTGGTTCTCCAATGCAATGTGTTCTCTGCCTGTAGCTCCCCACACCCATCACAGACCCTGCAGGCTGCTGCTGACTGCTCTCCCAGCACAGCCCTCCTGAAGCTGCAGCCACCTCCACCTTGGATCTGTGCCACAGGGGTTTTAGCCTTCCAGACTGAGGTTTCCTGACACCACAACTGCCTGATTTTTCTAGGAACAGCTAAAAGTGAAGTTCATATGTTAGCAATGTCCAGTCTGAATCTGCTCTCACTTCAGTGTATCTTCACCAGGTTTTAAATTGCTGGGTTTGCCATGATGCAGAACAAGGCCCTTTAAGATCCCCTTAAAAGTAAATTGAGTTTTGTTTAGGGGAAACTGCCCCAGTCTCCAACTCTCATTTACATTAAAGCAATTTTATAGTAAGGAGGGGAGGAATTGAAAATTTAATAAACCATTGTTGTTACCATCACATGATGTACCCTCAAGCAAAACGAAAAACTGCATTCTGACTGTGACTCAGAAAGGCTGCATGCAAAGTAAGAGACTGGCTTTCCATATGGTTTTTGCAACTTAGCCACATGTAAACCAATATAAAAAAGGCTATTAAAATGCAGAGCTTGCCAGACCTAGAGCTGGAAGCAGCTCGTGGTAAGTGAGTCATCTAAACAACTCAGTTTAACTTTGCTCTCCAACTCTGTCATTACTTTTTTAAAAAAATGTGCTCCTTCTCCAATCACAATAGCCACAGTCCTAGTTGATGCACCTTTCCTGTCTTAGTACAGCGCCTGAGACAAAAACCAACATTTGCAGCTTGCTCTTTTGGGGAGGCACAGTGTGTGTTGCAGCCAGGATCCATGCCCAGGATGCAGAAGGACAGAATCAGAATCACTCTCATAAGCACAGCAGTGTGAGAACCAGGCCTGCAAAGCTCCAATCCTCTCAGGAGTGGGACTGGAAATTCTGTAACTTACTGGTTCAAGTTCCTGATGCTGTGGCCAGTTACTGGTTTAAGTGTGAAAGGCAGAATGGACCATCTGTGTCACAATACCCCATTGTCAGAACCCTTTCCCAGCTACCCTTAGGCCAGAAGAGGTCTGGGGTGTTTATTTAGTTTTATTTGTGCTGCTCTAAAGAAGCACACACATCAACAATGCCTCTTCCCACCGATGTGTCAGACTAAGCAAAGGCAGATCCCCTCAGATCCTACACACTGAGGCTACAATGGCTGTTTAGTCATCAAAAACAGCAGCAAAGTTAGAACTAACCTGCCAAGCCTTCCCACATACACATTTGGGGTTTAGTCACTACTTTAAACTGGATGAGAAAGAGGGAAAAAGGTGTCCTTGGACACCTTAAAAAGGCTGAATCATGCAAGCTTAACAATGGGAATTTGAACAGGTAAGTCATTCTGCAGTGCTGTTCTTAAAACTCCAGGGGAATTAGCATATTAATGCATGAAGGATATTTTATCTCTGATCAGGGCAAGGCCAAGAGCAGTTTGGTGCTTTCACAGTTTCCTCTCAGCAGCACATGGCACAGCACCTTGTCCTAGCACAGAGGATTGCCAGTGACAGAGCAGCCTGGAGAAGACAGACTCAGCAGATGCGTGACACTCGCAGTGTGAAGCACATCACTCCTGATGGGTGTCCAGTGCCTGTCCATGCCCGGCCACATTCCCAGGGCACACTGCGATTCCTTGTTGATACTGAGCTTTGTGCATTGACATCTCCTTCTCTCCTTCTCCCTGCAGCACTTTTTACAATGGGCGGCAATGGCGATGGGCAGCCATGCAAATTTCCCTTCAAATTCCAAGGGCAGTCCTATGAGCAGTGCACAACAGAAGGCAGGACAGACGGATACCGATGGTGTGGAACCACCGAAGACTACGACAGAGACAAGAAATACGGCTTCTGTCCAGAGACTGGTAGGAGGAATGCTGCTTGCACAACACAGCCTAACTGGTCATTGTTTTAACAAGTGTCCTTTGGTGCACTTTCACCAGAACACACAGAAGTTGATGAGTTAGACACAATTTCAAGAGGGATGAAGGATGTAACTGGAGCAGGAGCAATCTGTTGGTGTGTGACAGCACAGGCTTGTCAGGAATACACAAATGGCATTGAACCTACAAATGCATGGCTACCACTGCGGGATAATTACAAGCAGATTACAATTTGTTAATGGCCCTGGAAAGGAAGTCTCATGAAAAAGAATAAAGTATGAATAATATTTTAGCTTAACACTTACCATGTACACTTGTAAAAAGAAATCCTATTTAGTATGTTAAGCTTGTGTTAATATATCTTTTCAGCAATTCAAAAGAAGTGAAATGGTTCAGCCATGAAAAAAAATTCCACTTTCTTCACATTTTTTTATACTTTCTAACTTGAGTTTTACTATATAAAGGAACAAAAATTAATTTATAGTGTGAATATCTTGGCAGGTGTTCATTTTCATATGTTCATTTTGTGACATTAGAGCCATAAGCATAGAGACGAAGTGAACCATGACAATTCTAAAATCTCTGCCTTTTAATAGAGCCAAGGGGAAGCTACATTCAAACCTACATGCATACTGCTTTTTGATTTTTTTGGGGTCTCTTGAAAATGGCCTAACCATTTGCTATACAGCTTTGATGTACTGGTATTTGGATTTCTGTTATTTTTGATAATCAGGTGTAACATTTTACATTATAGATGTTAAAAAAAAAAGAAAGGAAGAAAAGAAAGTATCAAATTCATTATAACTTGCTACAAGGTTAGGAAGAGAAAATTCTAAAGGATCATTCAACAGACAAAAGAACCAGTATATCTGGAAACAATATATTCAAAGTCCTAAGTAACACAGTTGTTATAGCTGGAACTAAGAAATACCCTTAATTTAAGCTTCTTTTTTTCAGCGTAAATGGCTATTAATAAATAATAATGAATGAGAAATAAATACTAATAAATAATTAGCAACACAACCAGCTTGGCCTCTGTATAGCTGTCATGTACCTTCCCAGAAGACAGACCATCATTTGAAAGGAACTGTAATTGACAGGTAGCAGTGTAAATTAATTTAAATGAGTTTTATATTCTTTTCATATTCTCTTCATGATATGTACTTTAAACTGTTATTTTAAATGCAGTTACATTCTCTTCCCTCTAGAAATAGCTGCACATACAAATGTTATTTCTTATATATTATTGTCATATACTACATAGATGAGAACACAGGGGAAATTTTCTCAAGTTTTTGCAAAATACTTGTTAAAAGAAAAGTTATCCCCATTTATTATATCATTTTCTTTAGAAAATGTTTAACATCACATGATTTTACACTGTACCCTACTGTCAGGGGAGGTAAAGCTTATTCTTCAGTGGGACACCCACCAGCCAGGTGGATATTCAGCAGCTCTTTTGCCTGTCTGACACTAACCCTCCCTTCCACCTAAACACTTTAAAACACTTTAAAACAACACCAGGAATGAGCATTAAAAGATACTTGCTGGGCAATCACCTTCCATAAAACACTGTTGAACTGCTGTTTCCCCAGAGCTGTGAACATGAACTGTGAAGAGGGCTCATTCTCACCCCCACCAAAACTACTGGCAAGTCCATTGCAATGGCAACCTGTCAACTTTTTCCTTTTTAAATCTCTCCGAAAATTTTCAAATATGACTTTTAATCATAATATTCCCAGAAGGACTGCAGTATTTCTTCTTCCTCTCTGCTTCCAGTGTAGTTAAGAGGATGCACAAGGGCTCCCCTTCTCAGCGTGTTTTTTCCTGTCGTTCCCACAGCCATGTCAACAGTTGGAGGGAATTCCGAGGGCGCCCCATGCGTGTTCCCCTTCATCTTCCTGGGGAACAAGTACGACTCGTGCACGAGCGCCGGGCGCAACGACGGCAAGCTCTGGTGTGCCTCCACCAGCAGCTACGACGACGACCGCAAGTGGGGCTTCTGTCCCGACCAAGGTGAGCCCTCCTGCCTGGGATGAGCGGTGCCCGCACCATGGCAGCACTCCGCGATGATTTCACACTCATTGTTCCTGCTGGTGGCTGCCTGAAATCTGAGCAAAACCCCCGTACTGAATGTGAGATACAGCCAGAGAGTCACGCCCAGAAATATTCTGATTTTCTAGAGCTATAGTTGTGGCTGTTGCAGGCCCAGGGAAAAATCTTGAGGATTTCAGGCTCAGCTAGGGTTTTATCCCAAGCTAGAGATCTTTCTCCAATGTATACATAAGAGAAAGAATTATAACAAAAGAAAAACACCTGCTGGATCCATGAGAAAGCCTGGCACAAGGAGGTATTGCTTTCTCTGATCAATGAATCTTTTCTGCTTTGTTTTGCACAATCTCTTTTATTTAAAGCTATGGATTTCTTCCAGAAATTGCTCTTTCTTGCTCCATGCAAGAGAGTGCAATGTTGCTGTGTGTCCTCTCACCATGCTGCAACACCATACAGTAACATAGTGATGAAGGATCCTTCCAAAATACAAAACCATGGAATAAATTAATATACCAATAGATGTTCTTTTCTCCCCACCAGTTAGCTACAAGTACTATAGTATTTAATTAGTATGCAATAAATTATACAATGATACAAATTAGGAACAAACGCTAAATGTAAAAGATTAATAAATTTGTGACTGATATTACGAAGTATGAAAAACATGTTTAAAAGCTAGTGAGATAGTATAAAGTTTATGTGGTGAATATTGCTATTTAAAATAACTTTGGGTAATATTTGCTATATTTTAACAGGGGCAAAAGGCTTTTTACATATTTATGAATAAATACTAGATTTAGGGGGTTATTCTAGGAAGAAAGAAACCTGCCAAATTTCAGAGACTGTTGGGCATAATTGATAAAATGTCACCCTATGATAAAAGGTTATTTCTAACCTAACAATATTTGGTACACGAGCACTGATTCAGAGTCTGCTCTCAGAGACACACATATTTACAGACCTGTTTATCACTTACAAGCCATTTCATGGTGAATAGGAAGATTTGATATCTAGATTGAAAGTTCAATTCTTCTGTAACTGAAAGGGATGTCCAATGTTATTTGTTACACTTTCTTTGCTCATACAAGGATTAAGACTGTGCTCAGAGTCACTTGCAGCAAAGATCTCCTACAAAGAAGGTTTTAGAATCTCCCCAGTGAAATGTCATTATTGGCAATAGGTGTGATGTCCCCCATGGGAGGCTGTAAATATTAATTATTATTATTCATTGTGAATAACCTATGTGGTACAATTCTGTTTAAATGCAAGCAGCTAACACTGTCTCACTGTGTTGTTCAGGGTACAGTCTCTTCTTGGTTGCTGCCCATGAATTTGGCCATGCTATGGGATTAGAGCACTCTGAGGACCCAGGAGCTCTCATGGCCCCCATCTACACCTACACCAAGAACTTTCGACTTTCTCAGGACGACATTAAAGGGATCCAGGAGCTATATGGTAATGTCCTCCCCCAGCAGCAGAACTCTTCAGAAAATCAGGCAGCACAGGTTGAAATCTGGGACTCAGAACTGGCAGTAAATTACAAATGGCACAGTCCCACCAATGCCAGAAACATCCTCTGCTCCTTTTCCCCTCCTTTCTTCATATCACCAGGCCTGCTACTTCAATCAAATATCACAACTTGAGAATGACAGGTCACTAAATTTACTGAATGAAAAGGAGCATCAAAACACCCCCCATAAACAAAATTTTAGATGAAAATTTCTAGTGCCTTTCCTGGGACAATGAAATGCCATGTTTGTCTGTAGCTTGAAATACCTGACATGGGTGAGTTGGGATTTTACTTTCTGCAATACTCTGAGCTTCCCAGGTTGTGACCCTCTGCAAAAGGGATTTTCTTTGTTTCCTGTGTCCCAGCTGGGAAACAGTTCACGTTGCCTTCCCACAATTCAAGCTATGTCTTCACAATAACATTTGCAGAAAGTGTGTGGGAGCAGGAACTTCAATGTAACTGTATTAGGCAGTCTTCTAGAGAAAAAGTAGATTTTAGTATTTTTCATGTAGCTAAGTATTTGCTCCACAGAATCTTAGTAAAATGCATAAGTAGCATCATGATTAAGATTCCTTCCATGTACACATTTTGTACCTTGCAGAGGCACCAGTATACTACAATCAATTAAGCAGTCATTCCCATATTCCATTTCTCTTCCTGTGCTTTTCGCTTTTCTACTGAGAGACCTTTTTAACTGTGACTATATCCTACAGTATTCCACACCTCAGAAATTTTAATAAGAATATGTCAAAAATACTGTCACATGAGACAAAAATCTTATTTGAGTCTTCATTATTCCTTGTTCTTAGCTGCTTTAATTAAGGATGGGAATTGAGGCATGGTCAAGATTAAGTGAGTTTTCTGAGCCCATACTGTGTATCTTTGATAAGAGTTCAGAACCTAACCCAGTTGTCTTAAAACATGCTTCAATATCCAAGAAGAAACTATCTTTCTTCCTCTTTTTAACTGATATAACCCTTTACAAACTGCTTTCTATGTAAAACAAGTATTAAAAAATCCTTCTTTTCTCACTTTATTATTATCACAAATGAGTTACACTCCTTTTTTTTCTCATGCAGTAAGTGAACCCAATGTCTGAGAAAAAGAGGCAAATGCCTCAAGAGAAGCAGCAGCCAAATAATAATAATACCAAATAAAATAAACCAGATGGAAAAATTCATGTTCTGAAAAGAACATTTTGATTCTTGGTGAGGGCAGGAATTTCCTAAAAATGGCTCTCAAAATGCATCTTTGTAACTTGCCAAATATTGGCACTTCTTTAAAAAAGAGAAATCCACTTTGATGTCTTTCTCAGCACATAATTCTGAGTACAAGGACTTTGAAATCTTTATCCTCCTTTTAGAAGCCAGCAAAAACAAATCGCAATGTTCTGAATGCAGTGTGGTCCCTTCTAATTATCTCTCAGGTTAAGCAGCAGCTCAGCCCAGCTGGACACAGCACCGTGTCTCGAGTGAGGCCACACAGGGATTGGGACAGGAGTGGAAGTCAAGGCTTCCTCAGCTGTGCTCAACCACCAAAATCTCTGAAGAGCTTTTATTATCAGTTTTTCCTCCTTCTAGCACTCACTGCACACAATGTCCCTTTTAGAAACCATGGCAGCTCTTGCTCTCCATGTAGCCTGTGCAGCCCCTCATGCAGCGTAACCATTTCTCTGCTCACCATCACAGAGGTGTCCCCTGATGTCGGACCAGGGCCAGGACCAGGACCAGGCCCAACCCTTGGACCTGTCACTCCAGAGCTCTGCAAGCATGACATCGTGTTTGATGGAGTCGCACAAATTAGAGGAGAAACGTTTTTCTTCAAAGACAGGTAAGTGAGATGAATTGCTTACCAAGAGAACCTCAAGTGAAGGCATCTGTGAGACCTGTTCACCAAAATCTGGACATTTATTATCAGCCAGAACATCTACCCTTTGTTTTGTGTGTTCAGAGACGGGAAAGTGTCCTATTCAGGTCCTAAGGGAAATGGAAATGGTTTAATTCAGGTTGAGTCCAAAGTCATTAAATACCAGCATTGTGTGACTCATGGCTGCAGTAATAACCCACCAAGGCCACTGGTGATTGGGATAGGCTACAGGTGTGCAAAGTCTCCAAGACAGAAAGGCATTTTTGGTGCAAAAGCAGAGATTCCTCATAAAATGAGGTGCCTGCTCAGCTGCAGCTCCCTTGCCTGTATTTCCAGCTGCTCAGCAATGAAGAGCATCTCCTAAGGAGTATGGGACTTGGCAGCACCCTTGTGAGAGACAGCTTTCTTCCCTGTCATAAATCAATGCCAAATTTGGGATCATTTATCATCAGCTACCCTGAGCATTGTCCCAACACCACTGAAGATATGGGTCCACACACATTCAGTGAGTGTGTCTAAATCAGTCTCCTATCAGATAAAAACATATACAAGCATCTCAAGCTAAGGGAAGTATTGCAACCCAGCTGTTCATTGCTCCTTGGTAGTTGTCAGTCGAAATTTACACCAAAACAGGAGCTAAAAAACAAGTTTCCCCTCACAAAATAGCAATTTTAAAATTATTTGTATCTTCTGGTGATATGAGTCCAGCCATCTACTCCAGATTCAAATTTTCAGCTAGATATATGAAGCTGTTATTATTATGCTGCATGGTTTAACTCTACTCACCACCTATTAGTAACAAAAAAACATGGTTAGTTAGTTGATTTTTAAGGGTAAATAAATACAATGATTCCATGTATTTCCTTCTAGATCAAATCTATATGATACCCAGAATAATGGTGCTTTAGGTTGGAAGTTGGACTTAATCTTTATCACAGGCTTTGTGTTTTAGCAATGCCGAAACAGAATTTAAACCTTCTGCTTGTAAGAAGCTTCAATCTGGTCTGTGGGGATCACATTGATACCTTTTGTATTCTTTCTCTTGGTCCCATCAGCTGCAGGCTCAGATTCCAGTGATCCCTACTGGCAAGGAGCATTCTTTCCTTGGCCACCAAATGTCCCCTTAGTCCTGCCAGATCACCCTCACACAAAGCCTCACAGGGCTGGCCCCCCAGGTTTGCCAAAACAGTGCTCATTTTTGCTAATTTAGTCATCAGAGTGCTGAAGTATTCACCTGAGCTCAGCACCTTCAAAGGAAAAGCATTCTCACAGCAGTAAACTCCTGCCAATTTCCACACCACACCCAGCCACTGCTCCTCTCCTGCTCACTCGTGGCCCTTGGTTTTCAGTCAGAATTCCACCTTGCTTCTGCTCTTGCAAACCAGTAGTCACACAAAGGAACAATGTAAAATCTACTCCTAAACCAGCAGAGCGATCCCAATATTCTATATAATCCCAACAAGACAGAAGTATTTTGCATTTGGATACAGTTGGTCTAAGCACTCTGCAAATACCAAAACAATCTGTTCAGACTGGCTCAGCCTTTATCCAGCATGCAGCAAAAGCAGACAACTGCTGAATTGTTTTGCTCTGGAATGGCTTTGCCTGTCAGTCTTGCAGCTTTCCAAGTATCAGGCAAACAGCATCGTGACTCACTTTTGGAATGCTAGAAACAGCTGTCTGTCATGTGTCGTGTGACTTCCATGATTCATGAAAATTACCAGAGAATCCAACTGTCACATGGCAAAGGGAGTAAATAGCAAAAAGGAGGTCAGGTATGATTGATTCTTCCCCAAAAAAAAAAAAGTATTTTCCCTCCTCACCTCAAATCAAGAAAAGGAAATTACCAGGAAAGGGGAATTACTGAAGGTGCTGTTAGCCATAGAGAACAATGGAGCTTTCCTATTGGGCACAGAATGCCCAAGAACAGCAGTTCCACTGATGGTTTTATTCTGAGAGCGAACAAAATTTCACACTTAGAAAATTATCAGGACAGATAATTTCAATAACTTTCAATAACTGCATATAAAAATCATCATCATCAATCAATCATCAAAAATAGAGATTATGTTAAAATATGGTGTAATACCCTACTGTAACTAAATTGTTAAATCTGTCTATAAATGTAATATTGAGATTTAGTGTGGATTAATTAAAACATGTTCTTGTGTTAAACTGAAATGAGAAAGCCAAACAATTAATTTCACCATTTCCTCAGTAAAATGTGCAGAAATAGAAATAACTTCTCCCTAATTTAAAAACAAAATAAAATCCAGCTTTGACAAAGTTTCCCTTTCCAAAAGAAAACCTCACCAATTTAACAAGTCCCTTGAAATGTGTGGTTTATTAAAAACCTGGTGTTAAGTCTCTGTTGGCCCTGGAAAGTTTGAAATTCATGCAGATAGCAATTACTGGAGCTGGTTCAGCCATAAATCAGGTCCAAACCTGACTAAGAATTCTCTAACTTGGATTTTTTAAAGGAACTACTTTCATGAATGCATTCCTATACAGATTTTCTATATGAATTTCCATTCCATATCTTATTGAATCTGCTTTTCTGTCTAAAAAGAGATGCATGAAATGAATGGTATTACCAATTACAGCATGTCATATGTGTTTTAACACTTTCAAGAACAGTAATTAGCCAGATGGTTTATTCTTTGCCTCCTTTTTGTAAATGAAAGTTATGAGTCATGCTCAGAGATATTTTTGTACATTTTAAACATACATCTGTGTATTCAAAACAAGGATAGGATAACATATTAATATCTTCATTATTGACAAAAATACAGCAATTTGTTAAATTAATTTAGGACTGCTTCTCCAAATTTTAGGCAACAAAATGCAGTTCAAGATCCTGGGCTTCCCAAAGGTATAATTATTCTAGGCAGGAATGGGTAATGATGATTTATACTCTGCAAAAAAAAAAAAAATGCCAGTAGTACCTTGGACTACAGAAACATATTAATGGTAAAAGCAGTTTGACCTCAGAATTTAACGCCTATAGCTTGGTGCAGGAGCAATTCCACCAGCCTGCTGGTTTTTCATCTTATGACCATGTCAAAACTTTTGCTCTGTTGGCGAAAAAAGTTCTTCGTTCTATGGAGGATGAAATAGCAGTGCCATTTTTAATACCAAAAGCCCTCAGCACAAAGCTCTGCCATTTAAAGATAATTAGAGCTTTTTAAGGTTTAAATCAAGTGATCATCCTACTTATGTATAAAATAGCCAATAAATTACCCTTTGCATTTCTCTAATGAATGTCTTTAGTGCTAGCAGTTTCTTTTACAGCCAAACTCACTTCCAAGCATTATGATATACTGCTATTAAATTTGAACTTTTAGTCACTACAATAGTAATTGCCAGAGCAGTTCATAGAATACAAAGCTCTGCTTTTGTCAAAAGCTCATCCATCTGCTCCTCACAGAGCAGCAGGAGGCTCTAACAGTTTAAATGCTGTGTAAATGAGTTTATTTGCAGGCTCAAAGCATTTTATTTGTGTGCTCAAAGCATAGGATAAATTTTGCCCTGAAGCAAAAGAGCTACAGGAAGCAAAGAGCACATGAATTTCACCTGCAGCTTCTGGTGCAGCTCCTCCAGCAACATGCCTGCAAAGAAATGAGTTTGCTTTTCAGTGAGTCGTGTGTGCGCATGTGTGTGTGTGTGTACATGTGTGCGCTCACGTGGCCTGCGCCACAAGTGATGAGAAACAGATGTGCTGCTGAATTCGTTCATTGTAAATCCTGCACAATTTTCTGTTCTGCTCAGATTCATGTGGAGGACTATAAACCCCCGAGGAAAACCCACAGGTCCTCTTCTTGTTGCTACATTCTGGCCCGATCTGCCAGAGAAAATCGATGCTGTCTATGAGGCCCCTCAGGACGAGAAGGCTGTATTTTTCTCAGGTATTGGCTTTAAAGGCTGTATTATTTTTACAGGTGTGGGTATTACGTTACTAAATGTAAGTAGCCATTTGCATGATGTTGCATTCAAGCTCACTGTCCTGCAAGTTGTACCTGGGACAGGGAGCAGCCTGTCCAAGAGCCAGCAGAGCTCACAAGTAGGGTGACAGAAATCCCTACTCACCCTGAGGATTTTAGAATAAGGATTGATCTGAAAGACTCAAAACAGCGTTCAGCCTTCAGTACAACAAAAAGAGAACTATAAGTACCTATAAGTATTATAGTACTATAAGTACTATAAGTAGAAAGACACATTCAACAATAAGCAAAACCAAACAAGAACCATTACTTAAAATGAAAAGTAACAACAGTGGGAGCTCTCTTTCCTCAGTCACTGCTCTGTTTTTCTTGTTTCCTTCCATTTTAAGCTATTATCTCAGCACATGTTCTTGAGAAAACTACATTCTATTTTTTCTCCTCGCACCCCTCCTTGTCTCCTTCTCTTTTGCCAAAGACTGACTTCCAGTTTGGCTTCCAAGCACCTTCCTTGGTGGCTCATCAGGCAGGGGATGCAGGAGGCTGTGCAAGCTGCCTCCAGGGCAGAGGAGCAGGACAGGAAGCTCTGCTCTGCCTGTCACATATGGTTCAGCTGGAGTGGCCAAATGATCAGAGCTGTGAGACTGTTTTCAACATGAAGAACTGAGCCAGCAAAACCTAGGCTCCAGTATCTACTAAAAAACATGACTAAACATCTCCACTCATGTAAAAACCATATGGCAAAAACTGCTGTACATTTTCTGTACAGGAGAGAAAAAAGTAATGATAATCTATTCCACATGGCTCTGAGGCCATTTGCTCTAGTTTACATGGATGGGGGGAAAAAAGCTGAAAGAAGTCAGGCAAACCAAAACACTTTGAATATTGTATGTATTATATATAATCCTATCACATCTAAACTTCCCCTTCTCTTTATAAAATCCAGGAAAACCTAGCTAACCGGTTTTTTAAAAAAATTATAGGAACTATCAAAAATCAAAGATTGATTTGAAAATAATACAACTGTCTTAAAATACTGGTTAGTCCCACCCTTTGCTGAATAGTGAATCAATAACTTCCAAGAATCTCAAATGATACACTTTACACTTTTTTCACATTATACTTTACTTACTTACTTTCCCACTAGCACAAAATCAAAGAAATGTCCTTTCATGAATAAATCTTTCCATGGCTTTCAGAGAATCCAGTGAGGTTATTTACTAAGTAAATTGTAATTCCATGTAAAGAACGTGGAACACTACTACATAGTCCACTAATACACATCTGGAGAGACATTAGATAATGTTGTGTGACAAAGGACAACAGGAACTCTGGGGAAAAACTTCCTGTTAATCACTCAATAAAATTTGTCAAGAAACAAATAAAGGGTGAATGTGAGCTACTGCATTTGAACATCGGGCACCCCTCCTGGTTTCAGATAATTTTCGTCATACTAAAAATTTCCTGTATAAACTACTTGCTTTAGCATATAACCCTGAGCAGATTATGTTTTAGCATATAGTGTACTGAGGCAGTGTCTGCCCCAAAGGTGCATCAGCTAAGAAGGGAGGAAGCAAAAGCAAAGAGGGGATGTCTTTTTCTGGGGTAAGGAGCACTTCAGTAGTAAAAGCAGCGGTAATCACAGTTCACTGAGATTGTAATCATGGATGGTAAAATACTAGAAAGACTAGTGGTACAGCTAGTGCAATAAAAAAAGTCACATGGCAAAGCAAAAAAGAAGAAATACCCTTTTGTTAGTGATTAATAAACTTTTTTTTCCTCTACTTAGGAAATGAGTACTGGGTTTATTCAGCCAGCAACTTGGACAGGGGCTATCCAAAGAAACTCAGCAGCCTGGGACTGCCCCCTGATGTGCAGCGTGTCGATGCAGCTTTCAACTGGGGCAGGAACAAGAGGACATACATTTTTGCTGGAGACAGATACTGGAAGTAAGATGCATTGAGTGGTGGTAGGATGCTGTTGGCTGAGCTGTCTCTAGGGCTGAATGCACCCTGAGCTTCAGAAGGCAGGGACCAAACATAGGGCACACCCCTGGGAATACAGAACAAGGGCTGCCAGGACAGTGCTGTACAGCCGCAGGAAACTGGCACGCATTTGAGAAAAGTCAGCCTCAAAAGCAGCAATGGAAGAGGGTCTCTGGGAGTGTCTGTCAGGCTCCCCAACACGAACAACTCATCCCTGTTCCCCCTTGTACCAGCAACTGCCCCGCATCACTCCCTGGCTCTTCACAGGGACTAGCTGTCCTTACTGTCAGCTCACAAATGCTGGGAGAAAACTCCGCAAGGAATTCCTTAAAAATACACTGAGCTCCAATCACTTGAATCCAAAGATTGACCAGATTGCCTAAGAAATTCTTTCACTAAGCCATCGGGTTTAGAGGCACTGGATTTAAAGGAAACAGCAGTGTGACAACCCAAACATGCTGGGGATGACTGTAAATCCTTTCAGCAGCTGATCTTCCATCACTTACACCTTTGCTCTACTGCTATAGTTGGCACTGAGGAAATCTGAACAAACCACAAGTGTATCTGTAAGTGCTTTGAGAAAAATCTTAGCTTCAATTCATTTTGACAGTCTCTCAATCCTTTTCATGTTTCCTTCCAGTGAAACTCAGGTGACCTGCTACCATGCTCTTATAGTCTTAGATTAAGAAAGAATGTCCTTCAAATGTCTCAAGGCTATTATTGTGGTAGAAATAAATATCCTGCATTATACCTGAAGAATCTACTAATTGTATAATTGTATTTAATAGCATTTCACTACCATAATTGCCAGGAAAATCTGGCACAAAGGAGCATCTTAAAAAGCAGAGGAGGAACTTTGTTAGTTACCTCTGTGCTATCAAAATGGCATCAGAACAAAACAGAGGCCCTGACTCCTGCAGTTAGTTCAGAGGCCTGTTCCAGGAACAGGACTTTATTTCAGGAATGCAGATATTACACAACAGGCTGAAAGTGAACCCATTCATTAACTGACAATTTAGAGGAAAGTTAAACAGCAGAAATAATCATCAGAAATCTAAAAGATTCACAAATCTTTAAGGGTTCATTCTGAGAGATGTTCTATATAATATATCAAAGAAAATCTCAGTATAATTGAGTCCATTTAATGTGAACAATAATTTCATCTTATGATTAAACTAAACGACTTACTTTATTTTATCCTAATGGCTGTGGATTCCTGTAAGTAAATAAAATACTCTTTCCATACAGTTGCCACTTGATCATAATTTTCAATTACTTAAAGGACAGTAATCTTCTCCATTATCTAAAGCAAAAAAAAAGAACAAAAAACTTAAAGAATGTTACTCATTCTTTAATGTTGCATTTTAGAGACCATTCAAACACTTACAAGCAGTTCTAACACAGCCATTTGCAACATTTCAGGTTCCTACTAAAACCTACAGATCATGAGTTTAAAAGCTGCTGGTCTCCTCTGTACCAGCTATTGTTTTGATTAACTGTACTGCAGGGCCTCCAAGTAATTCATCACTCCAATCACAGACAGTATTTCTATCAAAGTACCTTATCAAGTGCAGTCACTGCAGAATGCATAATTTATTGTTGAGGAAACAAAATAGGATTAAGTGATTTCTATCTGTGTAAAGAAGGAAGCAAGCAGTTGAAAACTATTTCAGAAAAAAATGCATCTCTGCAGAACAGACGCTATAACCCTTGAGTATGTGGCTGTTACATTTTATACAAGGACTCTGTCCATGAAATCAAAGCAGTTACATACCATAGTCCTTCCTGTGTCATTATCACACGTACTTTAAATGGATTTTTTGGAAGCCTTCTCTCTCCTTCATTCCAGCCACAAGCTATTTTAGTGTTATTATAACAAGACTGGTGAGCATAGCAGAGTTTTGTGAGGGAGGGGAAAAGGAGCTGGCTCAAATTCCACAGCTGAAGTTTTAAAGCTACCCAGCAAGGTATTAGATTTTCTTTAAATAGCCCAGAAAAAAAAAATAGTAAGGAATTTAAATGAATCATTTAAATTGATTTTGACCAACCTACTGCTCATTAGAACTGGTGTAACTTTGGATATAATCTAAGAAGTTCCATAGAGCAATGAGGGAAACGTAACCTGAGATACCTACAGACATGGATAAATAGAAATTGGGAACATAAATGGTTTTCTCCTTCCAGTACTGTCAAATACAACCTCTCTGAAGTCTCCTGCTCCTGAAGAGGTGCTTGAGCACCTGAAGGGTCATTCAGGTCTCACATGCTGTACTTGAAGCCTGGTTCAATCTATATTGCACATCACTGTGCTCAGGACACCCCCACTGCTCAGCACTCATCCCCATCCAAGCTACATTTCTGGAAAGAACTTTCCTGAGAAACTGTATTTTCAATTCAGCATTGCATTTTTGAAGGAAAGATGTAATATCTCACAGGGTTTTAAAGGAACCAGCAATCATTATAATGAAATGGAAGCCACAATCTCAGTTATTGTATTTCTGTTTGTTTCATATAGTCACATTTGCTGAGGACACTCTGAAATTTTGTATTACAATTTAACATTAAATGCAGATTTGTGATGTAGATATATTTTTTTCCTTCAGGTACAATGAAGAAAAGAAGAAAATGGAGCTTGCATCCCCTAAATTCATTGCTGACTCTTGGAATGGTGTTCCAGATAACCTCGATGCTGTCCTGGGCCTTGGGGACAGTGGTAAGCTGTTATTCTGATTTAACTCACTAACAAACTCTCTTGTTTGCTGCAAAATTTATTGGAGACCTCAATTTCTCGTGGTCCATGAGTAGGAGCCAAATGGAGCCACCCAAAGCCTGATGCACAGGATGTCCCAACACCCGGATGCATGAGCGAGCCAGACCTTGTGGCTTGGACATTCCCCAGCTCCAGATTCTCCCCAGGTTCCCCCACACCAGCACAGTCCCAGCACTATTTCAGCACCATCCTGCCCTAGCACAGCCAGAACTCAAGTATGATAATCTCCCTGATCACAGGCATGAATGGGTTTTATTTTGCAACTTTTCTTAATTTCCTGCACGCTCCAGCTAAGATCCTGGCCTGTGGTTTTAAGGGGCCTTAAATTTTGCACAGATATGCACTAAAGTCTGAAAGCAGCACTGGTGTCACATGAGTCTTGACTCAGTCACATTTTCAACATCTATTTTGCCAGCAAACATTTAATCCAAGAAAATTCTGACTCACAAAGTAGTAACCTTATTAAGGCTCCATTTAACAAGAGCTCTCTTCTACAGGATGGAAATTTTAGTGTAGTTTTAAAATATATCTTTTTAATAATACAAATATATACAAATATTTTGGGAAATAAGTCATTCAGTTTATTAAGCTTCATGAAATCACAGAGACAAAAAATCTTTGATCAAGAATTAAGTGCTCCATAATCTAATTATGTTTATTTATTTATTTTAACAGGATATACCTACTTTTTCAAAGATCAGTACTATCTACAAATGGAAGACAAGAGTTTGAAGATTGTTAAAATTGGCAAGATAAGCTCTGACTGGTTGGGTTGCTGAACCATATGAGATATCAATAACCAAATATTTACTTTTTTGTTATATGCCTTATCTGTAATTAGAAATAGATCTGAATGCTAATTACTGGACCAGTCTGGTACTGGCACCAAAACACTAAGTACCAGTACTGTACACATCAGATAATTTAAGATGTTTGCCTCCTCAGTATACAAAAGATGTTTACGTATATATTCTGGTACAATTTTCCGTTGTTGTGCTAGTCATAGTAGTGCTATGAACAGAACAGCCATCATTCTTCATTCCCTTGGTGCTTAAACAAAGCCTTGGAACCTTTGGAGACTGGATCATGCCCCTCTGTTATTCATATCCCAGATAGGTTCAAATGAGATGTACCAGCAGTGCACTTTGTTTTTTTATTTTTTTTTAAATACAACTCTGTTATAAATGGATGGTTTGTCTTGATGTTTTTCACCCTCTTACGAGTTTGAGCATTACTTCCATTTATTTACATAATAATACAGAAAGACTGTCAAAGGCACAGGTTGCCTCAGGATCTGCTTTGTGTTGATGCATGATAGAATCATGGCAAAAAACTGTGTTAAAGTATTGTTTTAAAGTACTTTTTATTTTAATACCTTAGTTAAATTTAGCAATTTGCTTCATGCACTTTGTTACTACTATATAACTTGTTTATATGGATGGAAACGACTCAGATTTTTGAAGACAATGTGTTATACATAAAATTCAAGTATTGTTTAACATGTTTTATTTTCCTGTTCTTCATAATGTCGGGAGGTTTGTTCAATTAGGTTTTGCCTATGCATTGGGCAACAGAAAATGTTCTTTTCACAATCTGATAGAATGTTTCTCATTAAAAAATAAACTAGAAAAGAATGTCCCACACATGAAGTGCCAACAATACCAATAAAATCAAATTACACTGTCAACACTACTCACGGCCAGGCTCCCTTGTATCACTTGAAATTATAAATTCAGTAGCATGTTTGAGTGCATTATCTATCAAAGGCAAAAACAGTATCCCAGTATGTAAGTGCATAGGGGGTTCATTTAGAAGCCCAGGTTATCTCCTCTGTTTGTTCCAAGGTGCAACTGCAGCGATTTAATTAGAGAGATGATATGGTCCCATATCTGTGCAAAGCCTGCTACTGTCCCTCAACAGCTCCTGTCCTGATGACGCTCCTGTCTGTCATCCACACTCTATCTCAGGCTGCCTCTCCACAGCCCAGGCAGGAATAGAGGGTGTGTGTATCCTATGGGGGTGTAAGCTTGAGAAACAGAGATGTAAACTCTTATCCTGCCCATGAGATCAGACACCATCTGACCAGAGATCTTATCCAGCTCCATGAAACACTTCAAAATCCTCAATGGACTGCATCAGGTAAGGGGTCAACCTAGGTCCTTCTAAAAACATCTCTCATTTTAAGTTCATGATTCACAGAACTGACCAGTAACTAATACCTGAGCCCATGATCCATTGGTTTCTTCTCATGTCCTCTACGACTTCGTATTTGTTCACACTCAGCTTTCTAGTTTTTTTTTACTATGGTGTTCTGAAAAGATACTTCTTCTAAAATGGCTGCATTTGCCAAATCATATTTAAATTGTACCCATCCAGATATAACTGCACTTTAGGAAGTTGTCAATTACTGTAGACAATCCTCATCTGCATGAGCCAGCACTATTTTTATGACAAAAGAAAAAAATGCCTTATCTCCTCCTTAGAATACTAATTCTCATCAGAATTCATTAATCACCTTCATAATTAATCTTGCACCAGAGTCAACAAAATGAAGCACAAAACAAAGTGGTCCTAATTGTAAAATGTTAGTGCTGCAGGTTTTACAAACACCTGGCAACCCTCTCATGATAGCAGGATCTATTTCAGGGATGTATGATCTGTCCTCATCATAAACATCTTCCTGCACTAGTGCTGAAAATATTCTCTACTTTAATGACTGCCAGGCATTCCTTTTGAGGACTGCTATAATTTAAGCTCTGTTTTAAGAATCCTCAAGAACCCAGAAGATTTTTATGTTCTTATGTCAATACTGCCCCTATGTGCCTACTCTAGCATCTGTATTTAATATGGAGAGGTTTCAAACATAGTCATAGTAGAACATTTGCAATGGGCCTTCCAGATCTGAACTTGCTAAATCACATTTCTACTGATTACTGAAATAGTTTCCTTTTCGTCTACAACTTACGCATGTTTTGCAACATTGGCAAATCTACCATCTTACGTTGTGTAGTAACAGCATCATAATCCTACAAAACTCTGCACATCTGGTGCTCAGCTTCTCCTTTTGTTCTTGCCTGTGTAAACCCATTCTCCAATGACTAAATCACTGGCAGAAAACCAGAAATATATTTTCTATCCTTAACCCGATGCACACTTCTTTGGGTTCAGTTTCAGGCTGGCGACATTAAGATTAACAGGATCATTTATAAACACATCTGTTTCTGTTCATCAGCTGTAACATTTGCCAGGTTATCACTTATGTATGTCACACAAGCTGAGGGAGTATGCTGACCTTCTCGTTAGCCTTTCACATCTGACCTGGGAAACACTAAGTCACTAAATGTGTCCTGAAAAAGTCTTTGGGTCTAATTCCACTTACTGAGAGCCACTTCTGAAACCTCCCTCTTCTTTCCGGTTTGTAATGAGTTAACCATGAGCTGGAAAGTCCTTACCTGAGAAGCACTGCATCTCAGCCTGTACCCAGCCATGTCCCATGCAAATCCATCCCACACACTTGCTTCCCTGTTTAACTCTAGGTCTGTCCCAACACCGTGAGCTTTGTTGATGATCCCTAGACCCTTGGCTGAACCAGATTACCCTTCCCAAGTGTACCTCTCTTGTGCACTCTGAGACTGTGCCCTTGTCAAGGAGGACACTGCCCTTGCCTTTCCTGCCCTCAACACATTTCTCCCAGAACATTTTCAGAACAGAACCAAAAGTTTATATCTACCTTTTTTAAAGATGAAGAAACAAAGAGAAGAGGCATACCTCAAAGCCATACAAAAAATCCAGATAAACATTTCATAAACTTGTTCTACGTCTAGAGTTTTATTAAATTGAAGTTGGGTTCACTTAGGACTTTTGGTGTCAGGGTAGAGTTGCAGACACATTGCACCAATGCTTGTTGCAACATGGGGAGAGTTCAGACACTCTTGCTCCTTGAGCAAGGAAATCTTCTTCCAGTTAAGAGCAGGATGGGCTCAGCAGGGCAGCTCCAGTCCAGTAGGGCAAAGGGCAGTGGTTTAGCAACTGCTCCATCACAATACATAAAAAGTAGCCAAGGCTATAACGAAATGCCACAGCTTAAACACTCAAAAAGAGAGCAGCCTGAACTGTGAATCATGCTTAACAGTTTGTGTCTCACTAACTCTTTATATTTGCTAAAAATACATTTTCTTCCTGCTACTATGTCTTGATTTTACAAAGCAGCAGCTACGCATAAATTTTAGCAATTGACTAATTGTGCTGTTCTTAAAATCCAGAGGAAATAGGTCCTTTGGGTCCATTTTGGACAAATTATTTCTATTTACAAACTCAGACATGCCTGTTTTTAGACTAAGTGAATGAACATACTTCTGCTTTTGGGAGAGCTGAAATCAGCAAACAAGCAGGCATTGAGCTCTGTGGAATCACAGAGATTGGTACATGCAAGGGGAAAAATTTGTTCCAGATTGGTTATGTAAAACAATCAGAAGTATTAAGGTGCTTCCAGGTAGGGAACTGTAGTAAGAACAAAAGCAAAATCAGAAAAAAAAAATTCAACAACCAAGCCAACAACTATGTCTTCAGTTCAAAACTCCTTGCCTCTTCACTGAATATCCTTCATCAGACATTTTATTCCTGGTGTTTTTTGGGAAAACAAATTCCTGGCCTGGACCAACTAAGAAATGGATTAAGTGTATCTTCTAGTCTTGAACTGCCTTATTAATTTCTGAAATTAATTTCTATAATTTTAGAAGTATATATAATAGCTTTTTCTAAATTACATATTAAATACATGTGTATGCACACACAAAGAAATAGCTCACGGCTATATTAAAATATTTTATTTAATATAGATGTCAAAATAGAATATTTGGTTTGAAGAGACCTATGACAATCATCTAGCCCAACTGTCTGAAGGCAAATTGACCTAAACCTGCTTATCCCATAACACCAGTTCTTCCCTTCTGCAGAAAATACATCACAGTCTGAGCAAAGAACAGGGAGATAAAGTACAAGCGTTCAGCCTGCATGGGTGTTTTTCCCTGTAGCACTACTGGAGATAACAACCAAGAAATCCAAGATAATCAGTAGCTAATTTGCTTTATTGCTCAAACACTTTCTCCACAGCTGCAATAGCTGCATGAGAGGCCACACCAGCACTGCAGGTTGGCCAGCCTAACCAGACTGGGAAGGCTGTGTCCACACTGCCTGCTGATGTCATGACTGGACCATTCTTTCACCTCATTTTGCAAATCCCCAAACTCCCAGGAGGCTTCTAAAGATCAGCTTCAGCCAGATTCACCACACTCATGCTCAGAATCTTCCAGACAACCAACGAGCCAGCCTGGAAGAGGGATACAAGAATAAAAGACCTCATGACACTACAGATCTGCATTGCCTTGCAGACCCTGCCACAGATGCTCTGCACAATGAGACAGAGAGTGACAAAACAGAATCTGTTGAACTTTCAGCTGTCTTTTACTGCCCAGTTCTTTCCTCTGGGACTTCTCAGAATTACTCCCAATAACTGACTTAGTTTGCTGTTAAGAATTTGTTAGCATTGCCAAAATAAACTAATATTGTAAGAGGATAATTGTTTTAATTTAGATTAGCCTGGAGTTTGGCAGTCTGTCTCTGGAATTACATGGAGGTGGTCTCCACTTTCTAAAACAGAGGAAATCATAATATTTAGCTATCCAAGTGGGCTTATTTTCCATGTCTCTTACCACTGCTTCAACCTTGGACTGCTTCATAGCTGTATTCTATGCCTCTTGCAGCACCATACTGCTTCCAAAAGGGCTGAAGCCTCAAATCAGCTTCACACTCTGCACTTAAATGCCAGGCAATGATGCAGACCCAGCACTTCCACTGCACATTTTCTAATCACCACTTGCCAAGGAATTGGGAATTCAACCACAGGTCTGCCATCCAGTGTCACATCACACAGTAACTTCAGCCATGGAGATATAATTTCTACTGTGGTTGCACCTAAACAATCCTGGCCATGGCCACTCTCCACTGCTCTCCTTTCCAGCTGCCTGAATCTGACTCAGTGGAGCCCCCACAGCTGAGTTCACTGCCTCAGGAGGGAATAAGGCAAACCAAGCCAAAGGACTTGACCAGAAAGGCAAGTCCTGCATGCAAAAGCAAAACAAGAGCTGTACCTCCTCTCTGTGGCCAATGCATTGAGTGTTGAACCCAGGCCTCCAAAGAGAGAGTAAATTCTAGCATTTTCATGCTTTTCTTTTCCAATAAGAAAATGTACTTTTCAAGGTCTCTCTCTCTATTAGTCAGCAGCTCAAAAGAATGAAGCAGGAGGACCTACACTGAAAATCCTTTTTCTGTTGTTTCTAATGCCATCAAAGGGGCTTCTAAAGCCCTCATTTGTAGGACTTTCATCCATTCTCACATTTAGATGCCTTTCTATGTTGCACTGCACTGCATAGCATTGTATTTCCATATAAGATTGTTGGCCAATGCTAAAATTCTTAGGAGTTATATTTAAATAATGGATTATGATGTGAATAACTGTGACATGAGCTAGGCTGTGGCACACGGTGAAAAGGCAAAAGGAGGCTCTGCAAAAATCATGGAGGATATAATACAACCAAAGTTTGAGAGCGTTACTTTCTCCTAAGTTTGGAATAAACTGCATCCACATTAGCCTTATATATAATCCCAAAGTAGTCTACATACAATCCCAAAATTGGCTAATTCAGAAGGACATTTATGAAACGTGGATGTAAACTAGAACCATTCCTGGAGTTCATGGGGATAAAAGCCACTGCAGAGCCAAGAAGTGGCTTTACAATAATTGACAGCTTTAAAGCAAACCAAGGGAGAGTTATTGCAGTTGACACAGCACTGTTCCAGTTGGATTTTCCTTCCAGAGTCAGCAGACGGGATGTCACAGACAAACATTTGGGAAGGGGACTTATTTTGATGTTCCTCGCTGTGAGTGCGTTCCGCGCTGCCCGGGCTCGGAGCGGCCCCTGCGGGCAGCGCGAAGCATCGGCACCGCAAAGC
>VRYO01001153.1:3057560-3099667 GCA_009812075.1 Sialia sialis | reverse complement strand
AGGGCAGAGCGCTGTGTGAGCCATGGAGGTTTGAAAGTGCCGCCGGCTGCCGGGGCTGCGGGCCCGGCCTGCCCAGCGCCGCCCGCGCCCCGCGGCGAGCGGAGCTGCCCCGGCTCTGCATCACCGCTACAGCTCCTGCCTTTGCCGGGAACAGGCTGCTAGTGAGAACATTTCCTTCCTCTTTTCGGCATAGTTTGCTCCCTGATGTAATCTAGAGAGGAATAATCACGAGGAAGTTATGCAGACTGTCAAAGATGCAAAGGGTGATCAGCATTAAAAAGTCACTTTTTGGAATTAAGTTCTTCAGCCTTTCAGAGTCCACAGGCTGCATGCTTGCTCGATGAATACACAGAGGCTTACTGACTTAAAACTTTTAGCACAAGATGGAACACAAGCTTTTGGAAACATTTGCGCAATTATTGCTGATAACGCAGCACTCCTAGAGAAAACGGAGTCCTGCTTCAGGAATTAAATACTGCCCATCAATCAGGCATGTCAGATGCCTCAGCTCTAGACTTAAGATGTTAACTTTTCTCTGATATGAAAAGATAAAACAGAAGATAACTTTTAGAGTCATGCCGTTTCAGATGGTTAACTGGCTTTAGGCTGATTTTGAGCCTGGGTTCAGGAGGGGGGAGTGAAACTCTTGGCATCATGTTGCAGGGAGTACAACAGAAAATGATACTCCATAGTCCACTGAACTGGTGACTGGTGTCACTGGCTGACTTGAATCAGACCTCTGTGCTGAGTGCTGTCCCAGTATGACTTGTGTACAAGCACCCTCAAGACTTACAGGATACTCATGCAACTAAGAAAGCTTTATTCTTAAAAGCATTCTTTAAAAATTAGCTTATGAACCAAACATTAATGTATGATTTAGGACAATGAGGACATCAGTGTGTAGGTGTAAATACAGCATTTTCTGCAGATGGTTATAAATATCTGAAGCTGACATACAACTAAATATTTTATGTTTCATATGGATCTTCCTCAAGTTATAAACAATGTTTGCCCTGAAGTTAGCTGGGTAGAGGAAATGTGAGAAACCTGGAAAACAATTTCAAGTCCTTTTATCTGCTATGTTTTACTAGCAGCCTGGAGCACATTTCAAGTGTATCTGAATCAGTAGCTTTAGGCTGAGCCCTGAAGAAACTAGGTTCTTAGTGAGGTTCCAGAAATGGACAGCTTTCTGTGCTAGCTGTCCTTTCTGGAGGGTGCACACTCTACTTTGAAAAGCTTGCACTTTTTAGTTACTCCATAATACATCTGGAAAGAGAAGCACCCAACTGGGTTAGGACCTGGTGCTAGTGAGCTGAGGAGCAAAACAGTCACAGAATTGTAAAGCAGAAAAGCACACAGAGAGCCTTTTTTGTGCTGTGGTTTGCTCCTTTCTGTTCTTTTCCTGCTATGGTCACAAGGACCAGGATACTTCCTACTGATTGCTTTGTCGTGTCAGCCTCTGCTCCTCTCTTGCTCAGCACTGCCAGACAGACCTGCTGGGAATCAAAGCCATGCCAGACAGTGCTGCTGTGAACTTCAGAAAAGAGAAGTCTCCCTTCTATTTCAGTTCACATCAAGTATAGTGTTTCTCTATTCTTGCACGTTAGGGATAGTCTTGTTATGTCTTCCCATTCTGTACTATTCCTTTAACGTACACCAATACAAGCATATGATTTCAGAACCTTCTTTCTTGGGAGTCCACAGCAGGATTTCTGTGGTGGTGACCTTGAGTGTAAAGGCTGCTGTGTGCCTGATGAACGGAGCTTGAAAGTGAGACAGAGTAGCTGTTTGCATTTCATTCAGCTTCCAATATAAAAACAGCCAGACTGAAACATGGAGTGAGAAGATTTTGTAATTTCTTACCATTCCTTGTTAATAGTTTACAAGCCATCCTTTATTTGTCATTTTTAATATGCAAAGCAAGGATCAGTTGGGCTGTGCTAAGCATCTTTATGTGCCAAACGATTTTAAAAGATAAACTTCTGGTTTCCATCCTCTGACTGAAGTTGGCTGCAATTCATTGTTGAGATTTTTCCTGTGTTTTAGTCTTAGTTCTTTTGTCCCTGATTGCTCAGTTGCTGTCCTAACTTCTGAACTGCAAATGCAAAGCACAAAATCTAGTTAAGTGATCACTGGAGTCCAGTTTATTCAGAAGAGATGCTCAGTCCAGAGGTGAACTATGCAATACCAGAACCAGCATGCTGAAAGCAGGATTTTTGGAAGCAAGCAGATGGACTGTCTGGCAGAACTGTGACATCCTCTGGATTCTCATGGAGCACTGTCTTGCCCTGTGTGCGCTGCTGTGGGGGACCATCCATCTGATCACAACTTCAGATGTCAAAATATTTCACTGGGAGTTGGGCTTCATTCTGGTCCCCAGCCTGCTCTGCTGCTTCCTGGGTGACTTGGCAGCAGCTAAAGTTGAACAAAATTTCATATGCTGTTCTGTGGCTTTCTGAGAGACCTGCTTTTCCACTGTCCAGGTTCTTACCATCAGTGGAGGTATAATCCCATGTATTGATCAAGGATCAGTCAGCTGTGGGATTGGGACTGCCAGGACTGCTGCAGTGACAGGATATGCAGTTATTGCAGGCACAGTAAACAGAAAGTACATGGCTGATTCAGTGTGTGGGAAAAGGTTCTTTGGATGACTCAGAATAATTCTGTCTTGGTGATTACTGCACAGAAGCTCGAATGGCTCTGATCCTACGGAGTAGTAACTGAACTTTGTATTTTTCTCTCTGTGTTTTTCTCCTATGCTTTCCCTTTTCTAGTCTACCTTGACCTTTCTCTTTTCTGTCCTTTTCTTACCCTACTGTGCAGCTGGTGGAGCAGAAACCAACTCTGCTTCATTACACAGTGACCTAGAAAGCCAGTAGCTTGCATCAGCAAATCAGTACCACCTGTGCATCTGCCTAAAGTAGATTAATGAATTTATTAAAGTTTTGAAGAAGAGATTGTTTTGTTTTTGCTACTACATCCTTTATTTTTCATTTTAGGTCAATACATATAAATTCTTTTTTTTTTCATGAGGAAAAAACCATTATTTTAAGTCAAGCCACAACGATTTATGCTTACGCTGCGCATTTTGGATAACTGAATGCAGCTGAAATGTTGAACTGGACTATAGATCATAGTAACAGAGGATGCATATAGAGAAAAAAAAAAATTTGATTTGCCTGACTTTTTAGATTTGCCATAACTGGCACCAGAGTGAGTGGGAACAATAGATCTCTATGGTCAAACATGTTATGCTCATTTCTGTGATCCATAGCAGTCCTTTACCTGTTGAGCATAAAGTTATGGTTAGAATTCCATATCTAGGTACACTGAACTGTTCAATAAAAGAAAGAAATAGTCAGACCTAAGTGTTCATATCTCTCCTGGAAACTCATTGTGTGGCAGTGCTTGCAGAACATAAACATCAACCTGCTTATCGTGCTTATCTTAATTTACTCTGTGGATCCACTGTCATGTTTGGTCTGTTGTCACTGTGCCTGTGGTAACACAGAAGCAAGTCCTAAAGGCCCCAAATTCATCTTAATCCTCATCAGTGTCAGAGGGTTTAGAGCCAGATGGCAGAGCCTCTCCTGAATATTGACAAGAGGAGGGCAAAAGGACAGTACATGAAGATGGAAGGGATTTGGTGGGAGGGAAAGGACTGTGTTGTGAAGGGAAAATTAGAAGCAACTGACAGGATCAAAAATTTTGATAAGTTATACACTAAGGTGCTTATTTTCAAATATACTATACTTGTTCCTTTTTAAATAAAATAGGTAAATTAAAATCCACTGTGAGGTTAATAATCAAAGCTTTAGGAGGTTGCAAACTATTTTGTAAAATAGCTTATGAAAAGCCTTGCTTTTCTATACAGTAAGAGGCCATTGTTAACAAGCTGACTAGAAAGATTCATTTTGAGAGAGGAAGAGTGTTGTTCAGTTGTAGATTTTCTTAAAAACTAATGAACCATAAAACATAGTAAGCTCACAAGAATAAATTAAATTCTCTTAACTCTCCTTCAGTAACTTCTCTCATACGCTTGAACTGGTGGAGCTGTCAGTCTGTGACAAGCTCTCAGAAAAGTTTTGAGGACTTGAAGAAACAGCCCAAATAAATTTTTAAAAATCACTTTTGGGGTGTGTTTTGTTTTGTGCATAGGTTTGCACACAAACTGGTCCTCATCAGTGAGTGGCAGCTGAGCTGGATTAGTGCCAAAGGGAGTTGAACCCTTTATTGGTTTCCCAGGAATGCTGGGCTCTGCTCACGCAGCTCCCAGCCCCAGATCTGCTCAGTCTGGGCAGTGCTTGTTGCACCATAAAGGCCAACCTTCAGCATACAGTTTCTAACCTGATGTTCTGGGGTAAAACAAATAAGGATTTCTTCCTGCCCTGCCCTGCACCAGAGCTGCCTGTGGTCCAGCATGGTGCCAGTGCACCTGTTCACTGGAGCTGTGCGTGAAAATACCCAAGGTAATGATTCCTTTGGGAGGGCTGGTGATGGTGTTAGAGGATTATTTGCACTCAGGGCAACTGAAACCTTGGTTTTACTCCCAGCTGAGGGAAATGTGTGTGCACATCTCCCTGGAGCAGTAGTGAGGATCACTTCCAGCAATATTGTGACTCAACACAAGATTTGTCATTTGAAAGGGCAGGAGTACAATTAGTCATCTTAATGATCCTGCTTGACTTCCAGATAGGCAGCTAGTGACAGAAAGCTCTGCAGTGAAGGTATGTGTCAGCTGGGCAGGCTCATCTGAGTGTTGTGTGCTGCAGACCAGCACCAAATGCAAACTGCAGCCAGCAAACTTAGTTTGCCCCTCTGTCTGGCTGCATCCTAGCCAAAACCATAAATCCTCAGATATTCCAGTTCTTCCTGAAATTGAAACTCAAAAGTGAAAATGAAATACCATTAATTACTTTGATAATAGCACTGGAATCATTAAAGCCTTCCTTACTAAATCACAAAGCAATAATGGTGGTACTTTAAAATCCTTGTAAAGTAACTACACAAATAGCAGAGTCATTTCTGTTGATACCATTTCTTAAGATTTTTCACCTCTTTTTGTTCCAGACTGTTCTCCAGGGGATTATTTTGCTTCCTCTCCGTGCCATATGCATCACATTCATTTTACTGCTAGCTTGGCTGTCTGCATCAATTGCAACTTTCTGTCAGCCTGGAAGAGGATTTCTGCCACTGAAAGGATGGAGAAGGTGAAAAAATATTTGTGAAAACTAAGGTGTTTTTTTTTTTTCTAATAACTCAAAGCCAAGGTCTAAAGCTTTTTTCTCCCTTTGATTAAAGAGGATTCCTCGTGTATATAAAGCAAATTTTTAATGAGTGTATTTTATAAGAAGAGGACCTTTTTAAATAGGTAGATTTTCAGTTGTCTTGAGGCTAAAAAAAATGGTATAAAAACATTTATAGACTATCTGTAAGACAGGACTTACTTCAGCAATAATCCTAACAGGAATATTTGAGAAAATTAATCAATTAAGTATTTTTTAACGTGACATAGACTGAGCTCTTGTGTAGCCTTTGTAATTTCTGTTACGCTGTTATTCTAATGCAAAATTAGCTTTGACAGCTCTTCTCAGCTGCAATGCCCTTGAAGTGGTGTTTCTATGGGTTCTGGGTTTCAGTTGCTCACTTCTGACCTCAAAGTACTGAAGTTCCCTTCTAGCCACGATGCACCGCAGCTGCAGAAGGAGGAGGAGACAGGGAAGGTGAATTTTAACAAGACCAGAAGGTTAGGGAGAGGTTAGGGAAGTGTCCCTTACTGTGGGAACACGTTCCAATAAGGAAACATTGTCTTTTTTTTTTTCTTGTTAAAATCTGACATTAAAAACCAGTGTCAGTTATATAAATTGTTACACTAAATCTGCTAATTACTCCCCTCACAAGGGTGTTATGGGACAATGGCATGAGAAATAGTGTAGCTGTGAAGAGGGTTTCACAAGGTGCTGTACATTGCCTTATCTTCCATCAGGACAGGTGATGTCCCCTCCCTTCTTCCCCTTCAGCCCTAAATTCTCTGGTGAGTGGCATTGCACCTGTGTGGCGGTTAGAACTAGGAAATGTGTTAGGGGCTTTTCTTTGGAAGCACAAAATAAATTCTGACTGTAAGCTGGATGGGATTTTTGTGTTTCTGTTTGAAGGAGGATGATCCAGACCACGCTCTCCAGCCTGACCCGTTGGGCGTTCTTCGTGATGGGATTCCAAGTGAAAGTGAAAGGGAAAGCAGCGACTCAAGCAGAAGCCCCAATCTTTGTTGCAGCCCCTCATTCAAGCTTTTTTGATGCCATTATTTGTGCCCTGACTGGAATGCCATCAATAGTGTCTAGAGCAGAGAATTTGTCAACTCCAGTATTTGGCAGTAAGTATTTATGAAAAAAAAAATAAAAAATAAAAAAAAAATGAAAAGGTGCAAGTCAACAACTTGATATTAGGCCAAAAATTTTATCTCCTGAAGTGATTTAAGGGCAGACTTTTACACTCTTTAGCTTTCAAAGATACTGACAAATTATTTCTGGAGATATTCCTGTGACACATTATCTTTTTGGACTGCTAAAAATGCCTAGAAATTATGCTGTTTCTTTTCAGGTATGAAATACAAAATCATTTTGAACTTGTTTTATAGTGAAAGCTTGTTTTGCAGCTGGCTCAGATTGGAAGCTTTCTCTTTAATTTTCCCAGTAGTAGCTCAAAAATCTCTTCCATTGCTGTCTTTTAACAGTGTGGCCCACAAATGTGAGTGAAGGTTATTTCAAAACAGAACCCAAACTACAGTAGTCTTGAAAATACCACATTTATAAAATTAAACCTTCAGGCACTGTTATGGATTTTTTTTAATGGGGGCAAGACCAGGAAGGAATAAAAGAGGAGTTACTCAAAAAGGAAATGCAGGGAATGGAAAAGATCAGATGAGTCATGCTTCTATTATTTTCTCCTCCTTCTGGCACAAAAAGAGTTCCCGTTTGCATTATTGCTAGAATCAGCTGTAGACTTTCTGCTGGCTATACAGTAACCCAGAACACAGTAGGCAACACAGCAAAGTGTTTTTGTAGAAAGGAAATGAACAGAGAATATATTGATTTTAGCTTAAAAGCACAGTATTGGGACAGAGAAGATAATTCTTTGCCAGGTTTCTCATCACAAAGGTGCACATATTCTGATGTAGACTCCTGATTATTTTTTTCTGTAATTTACATTGAAGCTGTGTGTGCTTTGTAACAGAAAAGGGAAGGCTAAAACCTACATTTTGGGTGCAGTCTGCATAAGTTAGACCTGAGCATGGCCTGTGAGCAGACCCAGTCATGTCACTCTCTTAGAATTGTGTGGAAATGCTTAGTGTAAAATAACAGCAATTATTAGAATGTGTTTGGGTGTAAAGCTCCTCAGCTGGCAGGCTGGGCATGTCTTCTGTCTTACTTCCCATTTTGCAAAAAGAGAGTAATAACACTCTTACCAATTTAGTCTGAAAGTTTTTTGTGTGGAGTCTGTCTGCTAGTATATGAATAATAAGTTTTTAAGGAAGCCTTGAAACCCTGTGTTTTCTAAGCACTGGTATAAGGCAATTTTTTTATCTGTTTCACAGCAATTTTAAAATCCCTTCAGCCTGTAGCAGTTTCTCGTCAAGACCCCGACTCACGGAAGAACACAGTTGCTGAGATAACCAGGCGAGCACTATCAAGAGGCCAGTGGCCACAGGTAATAAATACACTAATAAATACACCTCTAACATCTTCTATCTTGTATTCCTTTTCCCTATTCATTGTGCAGCACAATACCAAAAGTGACCAGCTGGATAGGATTCTTAAAATGTACAGAAATGAAGTCAGCTCTCAGGTATATGTCTGGGTTAAGAAGGAAAAAATCTCTGACCAGAAGGAGTTTTGTTTTGACAAATGGGTCACTTAAATCCAGCCAGTGCCAATTGCTGCTGCAAATGCAGATGCTCTTGACTGTCTCTTTTCCCTTGCCAAGTCTTGATATGCTGCCTTCAGTGTAGCAGATGAATTGCATTATTGTGTGGGGATCAGAGTTCTGTAGCTAGACCATGTAGCTACACCAGGTAGGATGAGCAGTTGATGAGATGGGTAAACCAGCTGTCCAAGATCAGTGCAAGCAGTACTACAGTTCAAAACTTCAGTTTCTCACCTAGGGCATGGACAAGGTGGAGCTCAGTTCACTCTTCAAGTTAATAATGCACTAAACCCAAGATTTTTAGGTGATCTGAGCTGTGGAAAGATTTTTACATAGAAGCAATAGTTACTGCTTCTTCCAGATCCTGGATGGCTTTCCATCTGGAAGAGGTAAATGGGGCAGGGGCTGATCAGGAGGGAGGAAAGTGTTGAGGCAGCAGCTCTGCTGCTTATATGAAAAGCAGAGGCCTGGGATGGAAATCCACATCCTTTAGAAGAAGAAAGACTGGGAGTAGTTGTGCATCTAGAGACATCTCATTTGGAGGTGGCTTTCTGGAAGACCAGCATTTGCCATTTTTTTGGTAATGGCATTATTTACACATTTCATCCATTTTAACTTCATAAGTACCTTTCTAAAAGCCATTTTAGCATTTAGGGTATTTTGATTCATAAGTCTATTTTTCTAAGCTGCTCTAAATAATTTTAGACCCTCCTTTTTTTTTTTTTTCTTTCTTTTTTTTTAATTTTTCAGTTAGACATGCATGTGCCACATTTTTTTAATACTGGGCTTACAGACTACACTGGTGCTTATGATTTGCTGAACTGTTACGGATGAAAGCCCTGGTAGAACTGATCTCTGCTGAAAGCAGCATGGGAAGAAAAGGGAAATGGGCTCCTGCACCAGTGCTGCACTTGGGATGAAACCTAGATGTGTATTGTGGCGTAAATAGATGATGAGTCAAGTAATCTGGGCATCTCCAAGACTGAGTCAGCCCTACAACTGAGGGTGTCACTGGGTGGTTTCTAGTCCTGAGCCCTGGCCACACTTCCTGATTACAGGAAGTGTCATGGAGACCTGGCTGTAACTTGCTGTGTGCAGTTGGCTGTCATATCTTGAGCGGTCAGTGTCCCTTGGGTGTGACCTACTGAGGCCTCTTTCACAGCTAGCCTTGACCTGTTCGTTCAGACTGAAGTGGGAGCACTCCTTGAACACTTGATCCAAACCATTTTGTGCTGGGGTGTTTTTAGAATGCTGCTTACGATCCTGTAGTGTTGTGGGAAACCAAAACTTGTGTTCCACGTGGGGCTGGATTCAATGTGTCACACTGCAGTGCATTTATTGTACTGTGTCAGACAGTAATTACAAATGAAACACTTAAAGCCTTTTGTCCCATGTTTCTAAACCAATAAGGGCCTTTTCCCAGAACTCCTTTCTTAGAAAGCATTGGTTTCCAAATCAAGATGGACCAGGTCAATAATATTGTGAGGATCCTTCATAAATGTTTGTTTCCTTTGGAAACAGTAATGATATGCCTGTAATACAGTACAACAGGTTGCAGAGCTTGCATAATGTCAGCTTGTGCATAACAGATTTTAAAGCATAATCCTTTTATGAAATATATGTGTGTGTTTATATTTTTCTCTCTCTTTAAATCCAAGATACTGATTTTCCCAGAAGGCACCTGCACAAACCGATCCTGCCTGATCACATTTAAACAAGGTGAGAGGTTTTATCCTATTGTTGTTGAAAAAAATATTAATTTGATAGTTGTAGTAAGGACTGAACTTGTGAAGGTACATCATCCACAACAGCACTGTAGTAATCCCTTTCATTATTAAAGTTTCAGTGGCACTAAACCCACTCTTTTATACTAGTCAGCTACTTCTCTGGTTTGTGCCATTGAACAGGGTGCAAAATATCTGTGACGTATATGATTTGTTAGTTGGGGGATTTTTCTGGCCACAGTTCTCATCTAATTTATTTACTCAGAAACTCAACTGAGATTGTTGAGAGATGAATATATGAACTTGCTCACATGATGTTCTTTTATCCTAGCTAGCAGTTGGGCTGTCTTAGATTCCTGTAAATTTTGCCATGCAAAACTAAGCAACCAAGTTACAGAATGTCTTTGCGTAGTGCTTAGCAAGTCAGCACAAAAAATTATTTTTAACACAGAAACATATTTCATTGCATCATTAGATTGTTATGCTGCCCTTCAGGTAAGAGAGGAGAGCAATATGACTTTAACTGTTTTACAGTGTCTTGGGTAGAAGTCTTACAAAACTACTAGTGTGTGCCCGGATCCCTATCACTTGTGATGATCAGAGCACAGAGTGATTCAGGAAATGCTCAAAAGCCTTGTGAGCATCTCATCCTTTGAAATTAATGTCCGTCAGTAGGGAGATAACACGCAGAAAATGAGTTTGAACAGTCCAGGGATCTTAGACAGCTTTCTCCTTGGAATGGAGTCGGACTCTTTTCTGTCCTGATATCTTGCTGTTGATTTAAAAACAAATAAAATACCAAAAAACCAACCTACAATATACATAAAACCCACATCAAACAACAAACAAGAAACTGAAGTAGAACACTTCTCATTCTCCTTGCGTTTTTAAAAATGTCTCCTTACAGGTGCTGTTGTCTGAAATAAATCACTTAAACCTCCCATTTGCTGTATTAAGCTTAGTTGTAACAATTAGTTCTAATTTGTGGCTGCAGGTGCCTTTGTTCCACGAGTCCCTGTCCAACCTGTGTTACTCCGATACCCCAACAGGCTGGTGAGCAGAACGTTCTTCTCTTACTAACTAATAATACAGACAGCAAAGCCTGGCTTAAGTGGGACCTACTATAAATATTTTGCGTTGTTACTGAAGAATTTATTGTCCTGAACTTTAGCAATGAAGGGCTCCTGGAAGCAGCCAGGCTTCCCAAGTGTCACCATGGTGTAGTTGCTGTTCTGACTGTGAAAAATTACTGCTGGGCTTCTTAGCTAGAGAGGGGAGACAGGACAGTATAGCGGCGGAAGTTGGAAACTTCCTGCAGTGCCACAGAGCCTGCACTTTGATGTCTAAAATGGACACAACTTCCCTATTTGTCCTCTTTTTTTGGTTAATCTCAAGATAGCCTCACTGCAAAGGGACTTGCAGAGTTTCTGAGCAGAAGCAAAGCTGAGCCATGCAGTACATCCAGCACCACTCTCAGGAGAGCAGCTTTGCAGATGTTCTTTTCATGCAGCATTCCTTGTACTCCACCTGTAAGGCTGGGACCTCGTCAACGTTTTTTAAATTATCTGGTCATCCAACAAATCCAGAAAAGACAAACTTCCACTTCCTAATGTTTTGTTAGAATTAAAAATATTGTTGTTATTTGCAAACACTCCTTTGTGTAATCCTTTTACAAATGAATGTCAAAAGTGAACCACTCAAGGGGAATGGTATTGCATTTCACTGGTAAGATTTAAGGATCTGCCAGTACACACTGTAAAAATAATGTATAAGAAGTAATAAACACAGAGGGAAAAAGAAAAACAAAATATCAAAAAAGCATGATAAATTATGCAGAAATGAGACATATTTATGAAACTGCCTCTCTAAAGGGAGTAGTAAGGCCCACTGACAAATTCTTACTAATTTTTGTTTTCCCTACTTCTGTTGTTTAGATCAGAGTGAATGATTTACAATGTCTAACTGTATTTATTCCCAGTTGTTCATTAAACTTTAGCATCCTTATTTCCAAATTTTAAGGCAAGGAATCCTATTTGCCTTAACACCTTTATTTATTTTCACTACAGGCCTATAAAAACATCATCCACTTTTACTACTTGTGCCTGTTTTACATTGTAATTTATCTGCTCACTGACTTTCGTTTGGTTTTGTCATGCATTTCTGTATTTTATTTTTTCCTTAGGACACTGTGACCTGGACATGGCAGGGCTATTCATTGTAAGTTTCTTAACCCTACTGAAAATAACATACAGAAGTTTTTTTCCCCTGTTGCTAAACAGTCTGCCAAACAGATTCCTCTAAGCCAAGACACATGTTCTTCTAGATCTGTTTTTATGAGGGGAAATACCTGGGGATAATGCTGTCATGCAGTAGATTTTGTATCTGAATGGCTAGAGAAAGGGTTAGCAAAGGAGAATATTGTTTCCACTTCCTCCCCTCATTTTTTTACATTTTATTCTGATTTGCACATTACACAAGAACAAAGGAAAGAAAAGTATTAAAGCGGCTTCACAACTGTACTGAAAATATATCTGTAAAATACTTTTCACTTGGCAAACATTCATTAAAATGTGTATTTTCAGAATCCATATATTCCATGTGGAATATGTAGTGTGTCTAAGTACAGTAGTCCTGATTTACTAACATTTGTAAGGCAGCTAATTTTGAAACACATCTGGACTAGTGGAGCAGATCATAAGCACCTTATAAGCTGTCATACATCTATATATATATATATATATATATAAAACTTATACACTTTTTTATGTATATAATCTTAACATCTGCACACTTAGACAATGGACATGATGAAAATGCCCATTTCAGTTTAACAAGATTTTTTGCTGTTACCACTGTTGCTGATACATTTATCAGCATACTGAGACTAATGACCACTGCAAATTCAGTACACAGTACAGATGGCCTCTGTGGAGAATTTATGCTGAAAGATTGAAACAGAGCTGTATCTTCAGTTATGATAGAGGGAGTAGGAATAGGCAAAGAAAGAAATGAAATCTGAGGTATTCCCATGGGGGGGAAGGAGGCTGCCCGTTTACTCAGAAGGGAGAAATGCTCCAAGCCTGGTGGCTGCATGGTGAAGGCTCAAATCAGAATCTGTGAGCAGGTGAAAGGAACAGCTTAGCAAAATCATTGAGGAGAGAAGGGATGAATGGAGAAGAATCCATGGATTCTTAACAAAACTAGCTGGAAGCAGGAGAAGAGTATTCCCTGCACAAACATGCAGATCACAAAACGCAGAGCTGTCTCACTCTTTGTAAAACTTCCTGGATATTGTGGTCAGGATGGGACAGCACCAGTCTCCTTCTCAGAAACCTCCTGACTACTTCCTGTTTTCACTTACTACTTCTCTTACTTCTGTGCCTTGCTGGGAGGAATACCTGATGTGTGCTAGAAAAGCAAGCATTAAGAGTGGACTCGTGCAGAAGATAGACAGGATCCCATAGGTTCTCTTGCCTTTCCCTTTTCTTTTTTATTTTGTCCAAAACAAGAGCAGAGAAGGACTGCTTGAAGGTTTTCTATTATAATATACCTTCTATAAAGAATCAAATGTGCATTTCTGCTTAATATCACAATGAAGAGAGCAAGTCAGAAGTGACTGTGCTTATCCTCTTTAGCAGTTCCTTCGTCCCCCTGGCTCATCTGTTGACCTTAAAATTTGTGACTTTTTACGAAAGCACTGATGGTTCTGACCCTATTGGCACTTCATTAGCACACCTGTCTAAATTTTACTGTAATTTGCAAAATTATTAGCAAATACCAACAAATCCAGTTCTGCATAAGAAAGTTACTGGTCCTATTTTGCAGTTAAGAGAATAAAAGATAAATTAAAGCTACTTCTCAGAATCAAAGCTCTTAAAGTTTAAAATCCAGTATCCATGGACCTCCTTAAAGAGAGGGAGACATTTTACTGGCCAAAGGGCTGTGCAGAATTGTTAATGTGCATGAGAGCAGACAGTAAGTTGCCTCCCCTTGGGAACAAGCAGCAGCTATATGCAGAAACCCTGTTAGAAAAAATGTGAAAAGTAACTTTTTGGGAAACTTCATTGCAAAGTTAAATACCTTGCCTAATAATGATTTTGGTTTTTTTGTGTTTCAAAAAGTTTAATCTGCTGACATGCAAATACTTTTGTTTTAAATAAGTAAAAATTATTTTTCTTCCTCTTTGCCTGCAGTAAAGAACTGTGCATAATGACACTGTGTCAGATCTTCACAAGATTAGAAGTTGAGGTAAGAACTGGAAATATTTTTGTACTAAGATTTAGCAACCAGGGAATTTCTGCTTTAATAGAAATGCATTATTCACATTATTAGTTAGTTGTATCCAACAAACATCACAGTAAGTAATAGATTTAATTTGTTGTCCATATGTTTGTATCATTCTAATGAGTTTCTAAGACAGCTGCCAGAAATTTATTTTTAGAGCATAATAAAATCACTGTTAATTATCACCACATGAATTCTACAGATGTTAAAACTAGAAACTAACATGCACTCTGTCAAAGGCAGCAGCTTCTTTTTTCCATCTCCCCATTTCTCTGTTCCTTCAAAGTAACCTTCTGTTCCTCACCATCTCCCTAGACTGGGCTGTGATAGATTTCTACAACAAGAGCTCATCCCAGTACTTGTGCTGAGCCTCATGTAAGGAGCCCATTCCCTTGATCATTAAAATCCACTGCACAGCACAGAGACAGATGAATGACAACTGAAACAACATCCACACTTCTTTATGTGAGCACCCTCACTCCAGCTGCTCCCTGTCAAAGAGGCAGCTTTCAAAACACATTTCTTACCAGACCACAAAATGATTGTCACTGTGGACTAAGTAGGTTTAGGAACCTGAGGAAGGGGAGAAAATTACATGTTTTGCTGTTTATTTGCAAAACACAGAATTTAGCTGAGTCCAAAGCTTTGTGAATACAAGCAGTGTTGTTACTGCTAATAATTGGCAATGTAGTCTGTGTTGTGGAACAGTGAAATTAATTTTAAGGGAGTATATATATATACTGTAATAGTGCATGTGTTAGACACATATTTGTAGAAGGTGTAATCAAGAGATAATTGTCCTATTAATTTTGTTCAGTAGGGCATAGCTATGTGATTTATATACATGGGAGCAAGAACAGTTAATGTACCCCTTCCAATAGAAGGAAGAGCTTCATTTTCCCCTACTTCAAAACAGAGCTCAGACTTGTTTTCTGGAAAATTAATTTCATGTTCCAAGAGATAAAACTGAAACATGAAAAAATTTGCAGCTTTCACAGCAGCATGTTTCCCCAAAATGAAAATAATTTCTTAGCATTGGTGCAAAAGCCTTTCAGTTTCTAAGAAGAGAAGGGACACATTTTCCTGAAAGGAGCGAATCCAGCTACTCCTTTTAGGAGTAGACATTTCTGTTGCTGTCCCATCCTGTGGGCAAGCAGCCTCTCCACTCCCACCAGTCCTGCACTGCCTCTGCCTGCTGTGCAGGAGCAGGGATGGGCCAGGGATGTGCATCCATGTCCAGCCCAGCTCTAACACACTGGGATATCAACGTGAAACTCAGTCTGGCAGTGAGTTTTAGGGCTGCAGAAAATACAAATACAAAATGTAAGAAGAGAGACTAGGTCGCAGGCAGATCAGAGAAGTATTTTTGCTGCCGTAAGGTGTGAAGAATTTTTCTTACAGGACTGAGTTTGTCTGGGAAGATGTACTTGTCACTCTCCAGCTGATAAGCAGCTGAGGGTGTGAGATCATGTAGCCACTGCAGGAGGTCAAGAAACCAAATTCTTGCTCCTCAGCTGTTGTTTCTGGCAAACAGGTTTTAAGAATAATTGTAGGGGTTTTTTGAAGGGGATGAAGGCGGTGTTTAAGCTGCCAGGAATTTACGTTGCTCTGTGAGCAAGACCTCAGCCTCAAGTGAAGTCATGACCACTTTCAAAACCATGACCATGTTTGCGTAGATAAACCTGGGGTTATAACTTCAGCTCACCCAGGGACGTCAGTTTTGAGTACTGTGTGCCTGTGCTTTCTCAGTTTGAGTTATGTGACTTCTAAAGGGGAGTTGTAATAACCAGGGACCTATTTCAGACCTTGAATAAAGCTGGCAAGTGCTTACAGAAGGGATAAAATCTCAAGAATTTCTGTGAACAGCTGGACCTCTCTTCTCCTTACAGGGGAGACAACTCTTAATTATAAACAGAAAATTGTTATGGCTGTTGGACAGATAACCAATTCCATAAACTCACTGGTTTTAATCATAAGGAGAAAGCATTCCTTAAAATCAACCTTTAAAAGGTTGTTCAGGACATAAACACAAAACTGTGTTTATGTGGGACAGTTAGCACTATAATAATGCATCACCAGCAACTGCAGTATAACTGAAACAATATACTGGCACATAATTAACAACTTTCTTCCAATGAACCATGAGCAGCTCCTTGTTTTGGAATTGTTGTATTCTAGGAATTAAGGGCAGGGTGCAGAGCAGCAGGATTCAGATAAATGATAACCATAGCTGGGGAAAGGAACAGTAAACAAGGCTGTGAGCAAACACTGTAGACTGAAGTAGAAAGAGCAAAACACTCCTCCCCACCCACTACTTTGCAAACAAGTGTTGGCTCATACCACAATAGATAATAGTTCATCCAGAGGCTCTTTTAGTGAAAAGGTGATTCCAGCTTCTTATGTATTAATACTGAATCCTCCATAGTAAACATGTTGCCTTTTAGATAACTGGGATGTTTCCTAGATGTGGTAGGAGAGAGGGTTGTTGGGAATTGAGTACCTTCTACTTGGAGTTCAAAAATTGCATCCAGTTAGTGTACTACTTAGAACTATGATTCCTTAATGTTTTTGTCAGGGGGGGAAAACGTACAGGAAACTAATCAGTCACATGCTGACAGAAACAATTAACAGGTACGAGGTGGGACTGCAGTGTGTATTTAAAAACATTAAAACTTTCATACACTAGTCCAATATATAACATCGCTTTAAAAAGATCTTTGGAAAGAAGTGTGCAGTATTTCAAACTCACATTTTTACTGGTGCAGCATTTAATCTTCTAACTAAGTGTGTGTTTATTACACTTTCCTTCTTTGGGGGTTTGATTTTGCATAATAAAGAGACTTCTGCCAATCCTTAAGAGGTAGTTTTGGAGTAAATTTCGTTTGTGTGGGGAGGGCAGAAGAGCCAGAGCAGTTTGTAAGGTGACTGAGACCTCTAGTGCCCATTCCTTTCATTGCATGGCTCCTGTTTTCACCCTCAAACAAAAATAAGAAATTGCTCATATTCCTAATGAAGTGGTAACTATTGAATTGATTGGATAACTCATCCCTTTCAGTTCCTGCCTGTTCATGTTCCTACTGAGGAAGAAAAGAATGATCCAATTCTTTTTGCCAACAGAGTCCGACAAACCATGGCAAAGTAAGTAATTGATCATCACTAAAACCTTGAGAACTGTTCTTGTATATCCAACAATTACAGATATAGCCTAGCCATAAAGTACAATTTAGTCAAGTCCCAGCAGTACACATAAGAATGGCTCTAGATTTTCACTTAGAGGTGTCAAACTCCTATACTAGATTACCCTTATTGTTTTTACATGGAGCATAAAGAAGGTTGTCTTACATTGAAACATGGTAGGTTTAGTTCATGGAAAACTGGAATAAAATGGTCTCTTCTTGCTTGGCAAGGGTAAGTGGGTGCTGCTTTGTTCTCCAGCATTACTGGGCTACATTTACAAGATGGTAAATCTTAAAACCTCATGGTTTTGCAATAGGGTCGTTTAACAGTGTGGTTTCACAGTTTCACAGAATGGTGGAGATTGCTTTGTCCTACTTGCAACAGTGCAAGAATTAATTACCATTTGTTTCACATTTCAGAGAGGGAAACAGTCAACAAAAAGTTCCTTTCATGTAAGAAATTGATTTTGCTTTTTCTTTGATTTTATTTCAGTGCTTTGAATGTGCCAGTCACTGATCACACTTATGAAGATTGCAGACTGATGATTTCAGCAGGGCAGCTGACTTTACCCATGGAAGCTGGGCTGGTGGAGTTCACCAAAATTAGCAAGAAACTCAAGTAAGGGAATTTTTATCTCTTGGTAGCATAATTAGAGAAGTGCTGCAGGTGTTGATGGCCTTCTGCCAGAGATTAAATAACCAGAGAACAGACTTAGCCATGTATAATATAGCATATTTATGCATACACCTTATATAAACTACAAGGAAATGAGAGATGAGGACAATACTAGTAAGAACTAATCCTGAGTAATTTTTGTTGCCAGTGTTACAGGAGAAAATATTGTTCTCACCAAAAGGTGAGAAAAACAGAGGAGTACCTATTTTAAGCACTCAATGGTAATCTTGGTTCAAATTTAAATTTCTTCATTGGTGAGGCACAGGCAGCTTGTGGCAGGAAGTAAAAAGCTTTCTTTCCGGCCTAAAACTGCAGCTTAGTGTTCTTAGTTATACTGTGCAGCCATGTGTCACTGGTGATGTCAACTTTTTTCTGTCTGGATGCAGTGGAATTTGAGGACTGAGCCATGTAAAACCACACTCCATTAAATAACCTGAATGTGTCCAATAAATCTTGACTTACTATTATGTGCTATATATCCATTTATGGAACTCCATCTGGAAGAGTTACATGACAATCTAAATTATTCTTACCAAGGTGCAGTGGTGTATGTCTGCAGAGATCTGACACTTCTGAGGCTCTAGCAATACTGGTGTTTGGGTAGAGAGTTTGCTGATAGAGCTGAGACCTCTGGCAGGCAAATACTTACCCTAGAGCATGATGCAGCAAAATACTGCTACACCTGAATTTATGGTAATGAAAAGCTCTCTGCTGGAGTAGCCTGGTAACTGGACAGACAGTTCCAGGTTTGGGAAGTCATTCCGTGGAAATCTGACATACCCAAGCATTAAATGGTCTGCTTTTGATATTAATAACCAGAGGGGAGCAGTCCTTAATTAGTGATTTAATTACTGATTTACTTAATTACTGACTTACTGGTCTGAAGAACAGCATTAGAAGTGCTGTACACACATGCTCTGGGTGGCAGTTTTTCATCTTTGAACACTGTAATAACTCCTGCTGAAATTCCATCTGTCCGAGAACTGCTGTATAGAAATATCTCCTCTCCCTCATGTTTGCATAGCCTAAAATGGAATCATGTCAGAGAGCAGTTGGATACTTTTGCTGCTATTGCAAGTGCTTCCAAAGGGGGAAGAATTGGAATCGAGGAGTTTGCTGAGTACTTGAAGCTGCCTATTTCAGATGTCCTCAAAGAGCTGTTTCTACTTTTTGACAGGGTGAGTAATTGGTTAACTGACTTGTTGACAATATTTTGTTAGAAATCACCTAAGGATATTTACTATAATTCAGTGTGTCCAGCTTACTAAATGGGTCTTGTTTAACAGTTTCTGTAAGCAAGGTAGGTGACTCTTAGAATTGTGTTCTTAAGATTCAGTGGAAAAAACATTGTTTACTTTCTGCCTCATGAGATGGCAGAACTTGGATCAAGTTGCTGCACCAGTATCAGACAATAACCTTCATGCTGGTAATGCTGAATATTTTCTTTTGCTGACTGCAGATTTTGATCTTCTGTACATTTTGATAGCTGAGTTAGCTGTTGTAATTAATTAGATAATTGAAGGAAGAGTGAAGCTAACTGGAGTGTTAACTGGAGCAGTGGAGTGCTGTGCTTGTGAAGGATGCTGTTAGACTTTACAGGGACTCCTCTTTGCTTCTCTCCAGCCATGGAGGGGACTGTGTGTTAACAGGATCATTTAGGCTTTACCTCTAGTCAGTGCTAATCTCTCCAGCTCTCTGAGGATCACAAAAATGGTTGCATTTCTCTCTATACCAGAAGCATCAATGACTAGAGCAGAGATAGAATTAATCTTACTTCTGGGCCTCCACATGTGCTGCACTGCACACAGCCTGTTGCTCTGCAGGTGCCTGTGGACTGGAGGTTTTCTCTTCCATAAGAGCTTTCCCAGCTCACCATCACTCTTCTTGATCAGTTAGCCTTAGCAGTGCACCTGTACTTGGGAGGCTGTGGTATATGCTGATTAAAACTTCTTCAGGAGTTTTCCACGTGAAAAGTTTTTACCTGCTCTAAAATAGGAAAGAGTCAAATATATTTCCTGAACTGCTGAATGCCTTGAAGCTCCAGCAGAGCTAGGTACGCATCCTTTTGTCATTCCTGCCTCCCCATCTTGGACCATTGGCTCTTGAGGCATGTAGTCAGTCCTGGAGCACAGGACATACATCAGAAATGTGCTGTGGCAGCCAGAGTAATTAAGGGCAATCATACTCCTTTCACTTTCTTTATGTGGCGCAACATCAGTGACTAGAACTGTGCTAGAACTAATGCTCAACTCACTAAAAATTTTAGGGGATAAAGGACTGTGAAAACAAACAAGTGCAAGGCTGCATTCACCTTTAAGGAGATCACAACTGAGGAGCAGTCATGCTCATCTAACCGGGCTGTTTTCAATTTGCTTCAGGTATGAGCACAGGCATTCTGAGACTTCTGCTTTGTAGGTTTCAACCTCATTATTTTTCCCTCTTAAATGGTTCCTCAAATCACATAAACATAATGCAAAGAAGAAATAGAGGCGTATCAACACCTGACAGAAACTAATGAGACATGCACAGACATGGTGAGGTCTGAGCATGCAGATAAATTGTGTTTTGCCCACGCCCACGTCAGACACAAAACAGCTTCAGAGAGCTGCAGAGCACTGGATCTTCCGAGCAACTCCTTCAGAAAATCTTCACGATGTTCCTTGCTAAAGCTTTGCTGAGCGGAGGCAGTGGCAGTAGTCGTGGAGGAAGCCTTGCACGTGGCCTTGGAGGGCTCCTGACAGGAGGTGGAGGTGGAGGTGCAGGGAATATTGGAGGACTTGTTGGAGGTCTCGTCAATTTTATAAGTGAAGCAGCAGCTCAGTACAATCCAGAGCCACCTCCACCTCCTCGCAATCATTTTACAAACGTGGAAGCTCAGGAGAGTAATGAGATCAGACAGTTTCGTCGCCTGTTTGCCCAGCTGGCTGGAGATGATATGGAAGTGTGTGCCACAGAGCTAAGGGACGTCCTGAACAAAGTCCTTGCCAGACACCAAGACCTGAAGACAGAGGGCTTCAGCTTGGACACCTGCCGTAGCATGGTCGCCGTCATGGACAGCGACGGAAGCGGCAAGCTGGGCTTCGAGGAGTTCAAGTACCTGTGGAACAACGTCAAGAAGTGGCAGTGTGTGTACAAGCAGCATGACACTGCTGGGTCGGGCACTGTTGGGAGAGCGCAGCTGCCCCACGCCCTGAAGGCTGCGGGGTTCCATCTGAACGAGCAGCTGTGCCGGCTGATCGTGCGCAGGTACGCCGCCGAGGACGGCAGCATGGATTTCAACAGCTTCATCAGCTGCCTGGTGCGCCTGGACAGCATGTTCAGGGCCTTCCGGGCCCTGGATGCTGATGGCAGTGGGCGCATCAGAGTGAGCATGGAAGACTGGCTGCAGCTGACCATGTATTCCTGAAGGCATGGCAGAGAGGCAGCTGTGTCTGGAGGATACACGCGGAGGACTCGCTCCTCTCCGTACAGCTGCAGTCTTTGCCTTCAGTCTTTCTAAAGCACATGTAGCTAGTGCTGCATGGCTCAGCTTCAAGTGTAGTGATTGCTCTTGTGCATGCACTAGTCTGCTTTTCTGAGGGGTTTGTGTAGGCTGTTGTTTGGGCAGTTGCATAAGTCTGTCTTAAAAAAATTGTAGACTCTAAGGTTAGTGAATATATTGGAAAGATCAAAGCTTAATTACTTTTTCTTGTAAAGTGGCTTGTATATGAGTATAACTATTATATAAAAAAGCTTCTAAATTTGGTGTTGATGTTGCTGTTCTGATTTGTCAGCAGTCACTAAGCTGGAATAAAGGCTGTTTGCCTGAAGGCAGTCACTGGTACAGTCTTGTGCAGTTATTTCTAACAAGGGGAAAAACATTAGAGTAGCAATAACTGTAATGATCAGTGAACTTACATAATCATTCCATTTCATTTCTACTTCTGCTTTTTCATGCTTGGCTGCTGGAGCAAAACCTCAGTGCTACTGCTGTAGCCAGGACAAAATTGAAGACTTGCGCAAGACTACTTTTGCAATGGTCTTCTCCTTCCTACAGTTCTATGAACTAATAGTCCTTTCTCTCTTTCCTTCAAGCCTAAACATAGTTATGAAGCAAACAACTTAAAATACTCCATTTATATTTAGAGAAACCTGAAATAATTATGCAGTCACATAGCAGCCAGCCAGCCAAAGTCAACCTCTGACTTTCTGAGTGAAATTTCATCAGAGTGCAGTATCCCACTCAAGTCAGTTATGCAGTTCTGGCTAATAAGTCAACTTCTGAGTTAAAAAATAAAGGAAGATGAACTGTCAAAGGTGTATTTCTTTGAATTAAGGATTACATTGTTGATCAAAACAGCTCTTGCACAAGGCAGATTTCATGGCAAGGCTCTGCTGCTTTAAAGGTAAATTGTCTGGGGTGTGTGTGAGTTGGCTGGACTGTGAAAAGATGAATTAGATAGGCAGCCTGGCTCTAGAGGCAGTCTCCAGATGTGAGCGTCCTCATGCCCTTTCCCTTCCTCAGAGACACAGCAGTCCATGACTCATTGAGAAATACACACAGTACCTGCAGGCCATCTGCATGTTAATGGGCTGCTGTGGTTTGGTTTGGTCTGTAAATTTCCATAGCTTTGCTTTCTAAATCTTGCACTTACACTTGGCAAATAGTATTTTTCAAATTGATGAGATATCTTCCCTGGTATACTTGCAGAAACTTTTTACTTGAAATTAACTTAAAATCTGTGCCCAGACTTTTTCCTCCTGCACTTTGATTAATAGCAAAGAGAACAATATTTATATTTTCCTTCCTAGTGGCATTCAGCCTCCTCCCACTTCTTCCGTGGAAAAGCACTCAGTTATCCATTGTGCCATGCGGTGCCATTTGGGCTCTGACTAACAGAAAAGTAAGCAGGAGGTAAAGTGTGATACCTCCTCAAAAGTATTGATGCAGTAGTACTCTAAACTTTATTCTGCATCTGGCTTGCAGTCCCTGTGCAAATCTAAATGGAGAATGCTTATGACAGTGCAACTTTCTTGTTTTCTGAAATCTAAGATTTACTGTGTTATATAAAAAAAAGCAACAACAAAACCCCAGTTATCATGGTATGCTGTAGGGAAAATAGTAGCAGAAAGCTGCTTTCCTTAAAGAAAACAAGAGTTGTTATGGTTACACTACATTTTGATTGTTTTGTGTGGCATAACTGCAAATACCCAAATTCTGATGTTCTATTTTGCCATTTAGAGAACTGGAGCTCAGCTCACACATTGCTTCCTTAAGATAATCTCGGGTACATAGGCTGCAAACACTGTTAGACATGCATAGAAAGACAATTGCAGGTACCTTTTGCTGTGGTGTTACACAAGCACTGAAGGTTTTCCTGTTTTTCAGTTTAACATCCATTTCTTTTTCCAGGCAGCAAACCCCATCATTTCTCCTTAACCAGAATGCCAAAGCATTTGGAAGTTAGCCAGCATCCTAGAGTTTAGCAGAACTAGTCACAACATGATCTTGCAAACATAGTAACTTTATTTCCTACTAAGATGGCTGGTGTTCTGTCTGTCAGGCTGCACTCAGTTTTGATTACTGAGTTTTGCACTATAAGAAAGTAATAATAACCTTTATTTTGTCTTTTTTTTATGGTCATATTTCCATTTGCAGCCACAGCTGTGTTGCCTTCTTTCAGAAGTTGTTTTTAATTAAATTCTTTAAAGTTTACTTCACAATTCTTTTACTGTAATACATATTCTTAACTTTGAAAATAAATTTTAAAAATATTCTAGTCACATCAAAAAATCCTTTGCTAAGAATACAGTCTGCAAAACTGTCTAAAAATAATATTCTAGGGAACTTTGAACAATTATAGTTTACATTCTTGCTTCAGTTGTTTTAAGTCTTTATGTTTGCAATGTTAGACTTTAAAGGTAGATCTGTTATTTCTGAGAACAACCATGTGGACAAAATATTGAAAGTCAAATTCTGTTTACCACAATGAGAGCACAGATTTGTAAATAAAACTACATGTAGGAGACAACAATGTCCTTTTCCAATTATTAAAAACTGTCAAAAGTTATAGCCCTTAGACACCCATGAAAATAACTTATAAGTTCGTGTCTGATTTGTATCTCTGCTCAAAAGTTTCCCTGAAATTCTCAGGTTTCTGAAGTACAAGATGTTCAAAGTCAATCAAAAGATCAATCAAAAAGATTGGTTAGACCATCAAAGTAAACAGCAGTTGTCTATGTGAAAGAGCCCTGCATTGGTTTTGAAGGCTAAATAAAATTATATCTTAGGAGTTTTAAATCCTGTGAAATGTATATCTTGATGATGACAAGTTAGTAATACTGATGTCATTATATTATTACTAACTTTGTTAATCAAGAACTATCTCAAAATCTAAATTCAATTACTAAAATCCCTGTTTCATAGCACCCAATGTTTCAAAGCACTCTACAGAGCAGCCCTAGTATTCTCCCCTGGCATATTGCATGTTCAGCATCAGAAAACCAAGAGCAGAAAGGTTCAGGTGGGTATGCTCAAGTGGACATTAGAAGTTGGTAACAGAGACAGAAATGGAATCCTGTTCTGGCTCTTTGCTGCAGATTTACCCAGCAGACCACCCCTCTCTCATTTATTTGACTGAAAATGCTTTGTGCTGTTCTCATATGTAGAGATTCCACTTTTTAAGAAAATATTTTCCTTTTTGAAATGTGAAACACACTATCCACAAAGGCAACTCTCCTTTACTTTAGTTTGCTTTTAAAACATTTTTGATGAATGCTCTTATTGTGAATATTTAAAACAACAAACTACTTGTCATCTCTGTCATGCTGTCATTACCTGCTCTGTGTTCCACCATCTAAGATTTGCAGGTGGCTTTTGCCCAGACAGATGTTTCCCAAAACACTCAAGAAACTTCCAGTGTGGTGACAGAAACACTACTGACATAAGCACAGATTTCATCAGTCATGTGCCACTCTCCCTATCTGCAAATATAATGCAGCTTACACAGAATTAATCACAAATCCCATCAAAGCAAGCTTCAAATGTTTTGTTGATGTAGCTGTGTAGTTAACACATTGAAATGTTTGTTCAAATCAAAACTGGAATTATTACAGAGGCTGTTCCAATTAATTCCTTGCCTTTCTGGCTTTAAAGGTAGGACAGTGCATGGGCCTTCAAATAGCATGTTGTGCAGTGCATAGACTTCACAGAAAGGCTTAAGATAAACCAGGTAGATTTGGTTGTCCTTTCACTGACATATGTTTTATTGCTGAAGGTTCAAGCTCAAAGCAACAGCTTCACTCTTGGCCTGTTAATTCTGGATTGTTGTGTTGGTCTCTGAACTTCAGCTGTGCTGCATGCACTGCTACAGTCACCCCAAACACCTAGATTCCAGTTATTCTTAGAGCCCTCCTGAAGGCCATGTACTAAAAGAAAACTAAGTTGTTTTAAATCTTTTTTGTTTGTATATTGCTACTCCAGCTTTAGTATTACGGAATTAGTGAGCTCTTAGGTTTTTTCCCAGGAAGAACAAAAACCTCTAGTATTGTAAACTGTCTTAGTGAATGTGTTGTGTGTTTGATTTACAGAAGAGCTTTTAAAGTGATTTGCTGTATTAACTATAACTCCTGCCATGCATGTTTGGGTTACAGAATGGAGATGGCACCATTGACTTCAGAGAGTATGTAATTGGCTTGTCTATTCTTTGTAACCCAGCCAACACAGAGGAGACTATTCGGATGGCATTTAAGGTAAGTTCAATTCAGTGTAAATCTACAAACCTGACAAATCAAGACTGACTGTAAGTCTGTTAGCTTTCAAATCATAAGTTTATAGCTTCAATCTGTTATGCAAATGTGAGTAATTCTCTTAAACCAATTGACATTTAGAGTGTGAAAGGGAGGGGAAGAATTGCAGGCATCATAGAGAAGGGTTTCAAAAGCCATCTGAAGGCACTAATGAATATGTAACTTGGCAGGCTAACTCCAAAAATGATTCAGCAGCACTTGTAGTTTTTTTGCCCGAGGTTTTTTTTCTCCTGTGATTCTTCAATGTCACAATAGATGGAGTAATAGCCTCTTGTGGGTCAAGCCTCACTAAAGTCATTGTTCTTAACAAAGAGGAGGGGGAAAAAAATCAAGGGCTTTTCAGGACTGGCACATTCAAAACTGGGCTGCAGCTAAGAACTGCTGGCTTGTCCTGTGGTGCCCTGATAGTACAAGCAGTCAAGGAGCTCCTTTCACATCTCAGGTATATGCAGACACTATATGACCAGGAATGCCCATGATGTGAAGCCTTGGCTCTTTTTTTAGTAGCTCTTTGACTCAGATCCAGTTGTTTTACCCATTAATCTGGTCTTATGAACTCTATTGAAAAACACTGAGATACTGCTCTTGTTCATTGTAAACTGAGTGCTCCCTAGTACTGATGCATACACACTTGGGAAGTGCCAGAGGTTTTGTGGCAATCCATTATATCCACTGGCTTCTTTTCAGATGAGCGCGAGCTTTTCAAGTGATTCGTTCATTTTTAGGGATGTTTCATCAGTACAGATTCCTGTGAAGAGCAAGCCTAGCAGATAGTGTTGCTGTTCTATTATGTTGTTTCCTAGACTATACTCTTCAGTATCTTAACAAGTGTGCTGATTATAAAATCAGTAATTCATTTTAATTTCCAGCTTCAGCACAAAACAAGTGGTTCAGCTGGTAAAAGCCTGTTTCAGTCTAAAATGGAGCTATGGGCTCCCTTTGCTACTTGTTTTCTGTGCCACTAAATGTCTTTTCCTTCACAATGGCAAAGTTTGCCTGTAGCAAGTATTTAAGAATTACAGCCATCCATCCCTTGTGTTTCTCCAGGGGTGATTCATAGCAGATGGTTATTGTCACTGCACTGGGAAGGATGGGATCATCACTGATCAACTGCCTACATTCCAGGAACCAAAATTCCTTGTTAATTACAATTAATTCCTTAGTGAATGATCAATCACATGCACTAAAATTTAGATATGTCAGAGCATAAAGCATGATAGCAAGTTGAATCTGATATTAGATGTGCCAAAACCTAATGAAAATGGAGACTAAAACCTAAGGTGTTCCAGTATAGACTGGCTGAATCCAGTAGACTCTTAGCATTGCTCATGGTGACAAAAAACATACAAAAAACGTACAGTAATTTTACAATTATAAACCGCACCTGAATATAAGCCGCACTTCCAGGTAGCTGGGAAGACCACGGGATATGTCCATATATAAGCCGCACCCGAATATAAGCTGCACTTTTTTTCTTTTTTTATTTAACTCCGCACGGCAGAGGGGCGGGGCGCTCCAGCCCGGCCCCACACAGCCCGGCTTCCCAGCGGCAGGGTCCGGCCCATCCTTGCGCAGCCCCCGTTCCTGGTGGTCACACTCTCCTGGCGGCTGCCGGCAGCACTGGGGCTGGCCCGCTCACTTGCCACTCTGCTTGGCTGGCTCTCACTTCCGGGTTGGCATTTCACTGGGATTTGTCCATAGATAAGCTGCACCTGAATATAAGCCGCACCACTGGGGTAGGCTGGATTCTTCAATGAAAAAGGTGCGGCTTATATTCGTGAAATTGCTGTACATATTTGTTTATGTTTAGTCACTTTTGTATTCTTTTAATCAGTGAACCAACACTGTGAGGTTTGTTTGTTTTGGCAGAATGTTCTATTCCCAATTACAGCATGGACTTTGCTGTCCAAAGTGTCTACTTAGTCTTATTCCAGGCTCTTCAAATCCCAGGCATTGTTCACAGAGCTCCTGAATGCTAGCAAGCCATGATGAGTGGCTAATGTGCGCAGAGGGTTCATAGGCAAAGTGATGCCAAAGGATTTCTACACCTTCTGTCTCTTCCAGCTCTTTGACATGGATGAGGATGGCACTATAACAGAAGACGAGTTTGCTGCTATCATTCAGTCAGCACTGGGGCTGCCTGAGCTTGATGTTTCTCTGCTCTTTAAAGAAATAGATGCAGATGCAACTGGGAAGCTCTCCTATGGTAAGTTACATCTTTTTGTTTAGAAAGAATACTCTGATAGTTCTATTGACTGGGAGTTTCCTTTTTTAATTCCCGCAATTCCCTGATGGTCCTCATAGGTTGTTTCTGGGGAGAGCTGTTGAAGTATCAATTTGTGTCATACTCCTGGGTTTTTTTAGCGGGGGAACTAACTGGAGATCAGCTTCAGTGAAAGAAGCAAGCACTAACATTTTGTTTAATTCTCTTGCTGCACTGTATCATCTGTGATTTTTAACGTTTTTCAGAGGAGTTCAAGAACTTTGCACTCAAGCATCCAGCATATGCCACGTTGTTTACTACATACCTAGATCTACAGAGACACCAGTTTGGTATGCTTGAGGAGCATGACACTGAGCCACCCAAGGGCAAACACAGCTCAGAAACAGCACCACTTGCAAGAAATAAAGTCTGTCCTGAAGGCAATGAAGAAGATAGCTCAAGTACCTCTGATAAAAAGGATGACTGAGAAGAGTTACATAAATGAGCTATGAATTCTACAGGATTTTTTCCCCAGCAGTTCATAAGCACAACTGATGTAAAGTAGAAATGGAAGTTATAATTTTTACAAAGTTCCTTTTTTCTTTTTTTTTTTACTTTCATATCAGGAGGAGTTATTCCTTTTTGATTGTAAGGGGGAAAACCACTGTTCAGTCCTCAGTGTCAGTATCACAGTACTGGGAAGGTTAGTTCTTCAGTGTCTTCCAAGTTCACACTTCCACAAAATTAACAAGTGTGCTAAGAGGGGTATGAGTCTCCAGCCCTGCAGTGACCTCTCAGAAGGGAGACCACTTGTCTGAAAACTAGTGGAGCTTTTGGTGCTGCTCAATTCCTCCACATCCCCAACATTTCTTAAGGGAAAAAAATTATGCTAGAGTGTTTAAATTTGCAAAATCATTTAGCTGTTCTCAAGTTTCTGAGACAGAGGAGTGTCATGAGTTACAGGAAGCTGAGAGTTGAAGATTATGTTTTTTGGCTGTCCTTAGATTGCCCTTAACTTCTTATGAACCAGAAAGCCTAAGCTTCTGAGCAAGACATGCTGGTTCACTGATGTTAACAGAAACCACTTTAGGCCTAAAGGCTGGTGACAGATGGAAATGGCTGCACTTCTAGCAACAAAAAACTAATTGGAATTCCAAGATAGCAGGTTACAGTCTAGAGGAAAATGCAGACAGTAAGACCTAAGAATTAATGGACTGTTTCAAAACAAATGCCATGTTGTTTACAGTAACAACTGTTTAGGATCACATTGGGAGGAGCATTTCAAACTTCAGTATATTTTTTATTCTCACAATTGTCAACAGATGAATGTGACCTCGCTCTGCAAAGCTTGAAAGGCAAATATGCTGTCAAACCATAGTTCTAGTACTTACTATCTACTCTAAAACTGTCTCCTAGAAACCAAGTTTGCATTACTGTGCCATTACTCAGTGTTCTTGGGGTTTGGTTCAAAACCAAGCTATTTCTAGTCAATGTTTTGCCTCAGTCCTCTCTAGTGCACTGGGAATTGGTCCTTTACCTTTTCCATCCTTCATCTGAATGCACTTTATGCAGTATTTAAAATATATAGCTATTTAGGCAAGTACTTCTTAATAAAAACTTGGAAAGGATGAAATGAGAAGATATGTTCAAATTAAGACTGAGATGAGCAAGGCCTAGACTGTCTAGTACCAATAATACCCAACATTCAGCAGGTTTTTATATGTGAAATGGTAAAATGGCAACCGCTGCCTCTAAGTTATTGCTTGCAGTCTGGCCACAAGCTCATTGTCATGTTTTGCTTTCTCTGTTTATAATTGTGCCTCTCCTGATGTTTCATGTGCTTAAAATAAATCTATATTTTTTGAAAGACTTTACTTGAACAACTGAGTCTTTTTATTTTTAGTACATTGGGAAGGGGACTTTGTCTACCATAAGAGGCTGGGGGGGAGTTTCCAGGAAATCATGCTGAACATGTCTTACCTTGATAAACTCAGTGCAGCCTGAAGTTGGCATTTTCAGTTCTTTTTATATGGTGGCACTTTGCTTTATGGTAGGACTGGAAGTATAGGACAGGAGATAATTCTGGTGACTGCCTCGACGATAGGGATTATGATACAAAGGTCTCCAAATCTGTGGAGAGAGACCTCAATTTTTGGAAGGAAAATAAGGCATCACCATTTACATGTAAAATGACTGACCTCGGCCACAATTGAAATATAATAATCATGGCTTTGAGTATTGTGAACATTAGGAAGAGTATTTTTTCCCAATTAGAGAAACAGGAATACTGGATACATGCTAGTTCTTAGCAAGGATGCTTTTACCTAGCATATTAACCAAAGTCTCAGCTTTTTAACCAGCAGTAATCTCTTCAAAGATGATTTCTATTCCAACCAGTAAGAAAAAGATGGGTGGGCAAAGATGACAAAGGAAAGCACTTCAAGGTCTCTGGATGCAAAGGCTGCCTTGCACACACTGCTGCTGAATCCAGCCACGATCAGCACCAGGAGCTGTGCTCTCCAACAGCACAGCATGTTTAGGGATTTTATAAAAATCTGCAAGTCACACAAGCCCTTTGCATTTAAAGCTAAAAATATTATGTATATAAATCTATATCCCTGTAGTTAGAGGAAAGGCCACAAATGAGTTTGGTATGTAGCAGTGATTCAACTATGCTCTGAAGAGAAATTAGCTAAACACTAGAGACAGTAACTCAATATACACACATCTGCTGGATGTGCGGGAAGGGAATACATTAATTTCTAGGCATCATTGTGCCTCAGGGAGCTTTTAAAAGGACCAAACTAAAAGCAGTCTGCAATAAACAGGCATTACATTAAGTGGCAGAGCAGGAACTAAACAGAAGGAGAAGGTTAAAAATACTAAACAGAGAATGGCTCTCAATCAGGCATTGAGGTATGACACCTTTCTGCCTCAGACTTCCTGAGGGCTAAGTTCCTAAGTCTATGGGCTGCTTTGGGATCATTGTGAGTCCTGCACAGCAGAAAGGTGTAATTGGCCCCATGTCACCCTAGGAAACACCATTTATTTAATCAGGACTTCTCTGTCTTGCTTTGGCATGGATTTGATGATAAATCCTTCATGCATACAAAAATAAGATATTTTAAAGTTATGCAGAAACACCGGCAATCTTAACACAGGTGAGAAACAGACAAGGACAAGTCTATTACAAGATTGAAACACAACTTATTCACAAGACTACAGGCTCATGGGATGCTGTTATTCATGAGGTTTGATAACTATACACACTATGAATAAATTTCATTTACATTTTTAAAATCTAGGCTCCTGTTTCTGAACACACGAAAGGCAATGCTGGGTCACCTAGAAAAATGAACCTTTTTTATTCACCCTGGAACAATGAAGATACAAATGCTGTAAGTTTAATGAAGGTGAATTAACAGAGTCTCCACTGGCCACACCAGAGGTTGATTTCTGAGACAAAGATCTTTCAATCCAAAAAAATTAAAACTATTTGTACTTCCTTTACTGCATCAGTGTTACTGCCTAAATAAGTGGAAACAGAGATAACATATTCAGGCTTCATGTCAGGTTAAACACCTATAAGATCTGGTACTAAACTGCCAAAATCACAAAACTCCTGGCTGGTTGCTGTCCATCAGAACTATGAGGAGCAGTAACACTGATGGAAATCATCTGAAAAGGGCTCTCCTAACACTCGGTAGCTGGGCAGCACCAGAGGCACCAAACCATCAGTGACTGCTGCTCCTGAACTCTTGTGCTCGTCTGCATCACGCGAGGTGCCAAATCAAGTTCCCACAGTATTCCCGGGAGTGTCACATCCTCTTCCTCATCAGCTTGCTCCATGGCATGGGGATGCAGAGGAGGAGAGTTCAGTGGCTCCTTAATGATCTACAGGGGAAGTTCTGCACGACAGTTGTGTGCTCTGCCCATTCATCCCTTCTCAAGACCCCAGCAGGACTCAGAGCCCAGGAGTCCATCCAAGACCTATGTGTGACAGCTCTATGGAACCTGTGGAAGAGCTGCACAGGGTAAGGGCTGCTTGGCCTCATCTGCCATCTCCCTTGCAATTCCCATCTAAAACAAAGTGCAGTATTTTCACAATTATAAGCCGCACCTGATTATAAGCCGCATGTCCTGGTAGCTGGGTAGACCACGGGATTTGTCCATATATAAGCCGCACCTGAATATAAGCCGCACTTTTTTTTTGCGAGGATCCAAGTGTAACAAAGTAACAAATTAGTAACAGAATTGTGCCAGGGCGGGGTTTGGTGTCAGGTGCTCAAGTTGCAAACAGTTTTCATAGACCAGCGAAGCCTTTAAAGGCAGCCCCAGGCGCTATCCCCGGCCAGCTCTCACTTCTGGGTTGGCGTTTCACTGGGATTTGTCCATAGATAAGCCGCACCTGATGATTAGTCGCACCACTGGGGGAGGCTGGATTCTTCAGTGAAAAAGGTGTGGCTTGTAATCGTGAAATTACTGTATTCCCTGGATATCAGAAGTCTGAGAAACCTTTGTTGAGACCTTTCTTGTATAGTGGTCAGCCCACCAGGGCCCTATTCCTGGGTAATGCCTCAGGCACCATGCCAGTGCAAATAAATCCACCATTCTGCATGAGCAGGCTCCTGGTGCTGTTTGCATAGGTGCCAAGAGCTACTCAGGGCCCGTGGATGTGGAAAATCAGGACCTGGAGCTTAGAAACTAAATGTAAAAAATGTCCCTAAATATACAAACACACCCACACTGGACAGTGCTGGGAAGTCTGACCACAGCCTTCAACAGGGAATGCAGCCTGAGATTTCATGCTGAGAATTACACAGCTCTCACTTTGAGAATGCCACAAGAGAAATTCTAAAGAAAGGCTTGGCAGGTTGGTAGCTACACTCTGTATGATTTGCTGGAAGATTGGACTCTGGTCAGTGCCCTTTGGCTTACCTTTTTCCCTTCTGTTTTGCATCTCTTGAAGCAAGTCACCTTTCTATCCCCTTTCTCCCTCCACATTTTCACCTAAAACATAGCTATTACCATTAAAAGTTATATTCCACAATGATTAATGTTAAATTTTAAGATTAAAACATAAACATTACCAACATTACCCCACCATATCTGGTGGGGTTCAGGGACACATGCAATATTCAGGTAACTACTTTTACTGGCCTGCAGTTAGAGCAAATTTGTCAAAGGTTGTAAGGGATTTTAATGACATTGAAATAATTAATTTTAAATCTTTACTCAATGAAATAACATTTATTAGACTGACTAGCAGTAGGGAGACGTTTGTCAGCAGTGCTTAAGTTGGCAGACTCTCTGTTACTATACATAGCCAGAGAGGCAGAAAGTAAACATCTTATAGGATTAGCAGCTAGGTTCATAGCTGAGATGAAATTTGAACATTTCATTAGTATAAGATTAATTCTGACATTTCATAAAGCCAAAATGCAAACAATAAAATGTGTCTGATATAAATACAGTATGCAGCACTTACTCAGATAAAGTTCAAGAAGCACAGCAGGTTTAGTGCCATGACAAAGGAAATACAGGAGGGTCATTTAAGGACCTAACTACTGCTAAGCACTGCAGTGTATGCTTAATCCTGTAGGTATCAAGCAGATGCTTTGTACTTATTAGAAGCAGAAAACAATACTAATAATCAGAAAACAGGAAATATTTCTGTAGCTAGTTATTGTAAGAATAACTGCATCATGATCTGGAGGAACACAATACCACAACTGATTAATTTTTTTTTATTATGCCATCCTCTTAGTTTGTGACATTCTACAACATAACAACCACAGCTTGACTTAGAGACATACGACGATGTTATCAGAGAAAATACTTCATTACCCTGGCTAAGCACTACTTTTTAAGCCAATTCCTGCTGCAACATGTTGGAAGTAAACTTATGCCCCTCCTCTATTCTCACATTGTGATTATTCTTGGTTTTCATGTTATTAAATGCTTTACCTTGTTGATAATAAATAAATATTAGCTTTTTTCATCTGTTAACTTTTATTACAAGTTTCATTCCAGGAAATAGTCAGTTGAAAATATTCCTTTCAAGATTGAAAATTATATGTTAAAAAGAAAGAAACTGATATGTTGTAAGCAAGTCTCATCTCTAAAGCTGCAGCTGCACATTGCTTTGTTCTGTCCTGGGCATGGGTAAGAGCATTCATTTGAAGGAGTGAGCATTCACTCGATTAAACCTGCCCTTGAAGGCCTCCACAAAGGAGCACTGCACAGCCTTGCCCATCTAATCCATTGCTCAATAATTTCTACTATTAGAAAAGTTTTTCTTCTGGTCTAGCCTGAATACTTTTGCAGCTGAAGTGTTGTGTTCACCTTGCTCAAGGAGAATTAATTTCTATTTCTCTGCTGGGTAAGTATTTATAACTCCACATAACCATATCCTGATCTTATCATCATGCCTGTTTCACTCTTGCCTCTCCCAGCCTGCCTTTCTTAAGTCAAAAAGAAAAATCTTTATTTTTTTCATCACAGGTGGCACTTTCTAGACTGCTGATTATTTTCATTTTAGTTCTCCAGAGAGACAAGCTCTCAGCTTCAGCTCCAGACCCACCATTCCTCAGTAGGCAAGAAGACTTCTGTAGTTTGTAGTCACAGCTCCTGTTCATCCACACCCAGAGCAAAGCTTGGCTTTTTAAAAGAGCACAGCAATGCCCACTGTAGAGCTAGCTCCAATCTAATGAACTGCTCCCCCTTGCTCTCTTCCTACAGCTGCTCATTCCTGCCCACTGCGGTATCTTACTTTCATCCTTATGGAATTTAAAAGACCAGTTTATCAGTAGCTTTTGGATCAGCTCAAATTATTGTTAAAAAGAGTTTTCTTATGTATTTTTAAAAAGCCCATAATTCCCCTTTGTAAAGGACGTTATCTTCCTAAAATTTCACTAAGCATCTAACAGTGCTTCTACAGATTAGAGAGACATGATGAAAGCTTAGAGGCTATAATTGTTCAAAAAGAATAATTTCCTTTTCAAAGGTAAACATGAGCCTTGCAGACAAAGATAAGGCCAAGTGCACAATTAGATACACAAGGCCGTGTTTCTGCTCCTATCTCCTGATATCAAAGATACCAGGAAAATTCCAAGTGTTTTCTTAAAAAGTGAAAAAGAAATGAACAGGAAAAAGTGTAGGAGACTAGAAGGAGTCATACCAGAACTGCCAGCAGCTTTTAAAAAACTGTTTTCCTCAATGCAGGAAGTCTTTGAAACAGGAGATAACCAGCATGAGCTACAGCAGCCATTCAAAGCAGAAACCATTTAAAATGTTTACATTTTGTCCAAATGAAAGCCAAATTCCATAACGTTATTTAATCATGTCCTTAACAGCCCATCTCTTGTAAGCAGAAAAGTATATTGTCAATATACACAGTGGGCATAGAACCAGTGTCATTGTCACCTATATGGCTTAAGTTCATGTTTGAGCTATTATTAACTCAAAGCTGCACTAAACCTGAAACAGCCTTTGAAATAAACACAGGCAGGAGCCATTTTTTCTACCTTTGGTATTACTAAATTTAAGGCAAAAGTCTATTTTTTATATAGTGCAAATTCCTCTTTAGTAGAAAGATCCTTAGTGGACCAAAGAGAATCAGCCCTTTGGGCAGCAAGTACTAGGAGGCACCTTTGACAAAAATCTCCATTATTATTCATTTTATTAAAATGGATTTTGCAGCTTAAGAAGAAGAAACAACCATTGAAGTGTTGTATAAAGCACCTAAGAACAGTTTCTTCCTCCTAGGCATTTAACAGTTTATAAATAGGCAAAGCAAAAAGAAAGCCACTCCTCTGCCAAAGGTTTCACAGGAGAGCACTGGTGCAGCAGACATAGAAACACAAGAGTTCTGATTTCTGAATTATCTATGGATGCTCATGGTATTCCAAACCCTAGTCAAATTAGACATTCTTTGCTTTAACACTCCCACTAATTTTTTTTTTCAGATGCAAGAAGGCAAACTGAGATCGGACAATGAAAATCAGAGATTAAACAGATTTTATAGTTATGGCAATATGATGCATTTAGACCCTTCTAGCATATTTTTCCCTATCAAAATCTTTGTACCTCTTACCTAGAGCTAGCTCTGACTTGCTTGCAGTCCCTAGGCATTTTTGTGACACCAAGCCTGTTCTTTCCACCATGACTCAGGGCATGCCAAGGTGCAGAGAAAGAGATCTCAGCTCTCTGTACAGTCACAGGGGTACATCAGCAAGCTCTGGCCCAGCAGACAGGTCAGTGTCTGACCTTCTGCTGGAGTCAGTCAGTCTCCATTTATTCTTCTTGCAGCCTAATCTGAACAATTTCACAGCAGACAAAAAACCCCTCCCCTCCACCTAATCTCTTATTATTTTCCCTAGTGGAGTCCATCTAGCTTACATCAAAGGCCTGGTCTCGTTAAGCCATTGTTTTATAAATCTGCTAATATTTTTCCTATCCATAATACAGAAGACACTGCTGATAGAAATATGTCAACAGGAAGACAAACAGGCAGCATTTGACATGCTATTAGTCCAAGTCTGGGTAGATAAATAAATCATAGATCACATATTCACAAGGGGGAAAACACTGTTTATTTCTACTGGATTTATTACGCACACATCTCCCATACTGCACGGTGACAAAACACACCCACAAAAAAGGATGTCACAATGTTCCCGAGAAAGGACTGCTGATGCAACCAGGACAAAGGATTCTCTCCTCAGAGAGAGCTTCAGTCTCCTGGGAATAAATCACACTGGTCACACACAATGAAGCCAGCTGGAAGTTTCCTTTGGCTGTACCTCTGTATATGGCAGGGTAATTCATCAAGACTGAATCATTCCTAAACACTGGATGCTTCTCTGGAAGTAATTTGTTCTATCAGTGCAATAAATATGAAGTATTTCACCCCTCTCTTTAAATTATTGCAAATTCCCACACTATTCTTAGATGAAAAATATATGTAAATCCTAGTCCTGAACCAGGCCTACCCAGCAGTGTATCCCACCATCTCCTAACGGAGAAAACACAAAATAACTTAATGATGTTGTTAGCCCTCTACCTACATTTTGGCTCACCATGCTCTCCATAATAAATGATACTGATACTGCAAAACTGAACCCAATTTATTTTAGTGACACTTCCTAATTAAGAACAGCAGTAAAGAAACCACCTAGGCAATTGCGATGCAACCTGAACTATAAAAAAAAAGACAGGATTATAAGGTTAGCATCTCTTCTCTTTAAAAAAGGTGCTTTGCAATCAGGTCACCCAAAACCTAAAGAACAAAATACATACAGATGTGGAGTCTTCAGTTAAATGAATTTCATAGCTGGAGTCTTTACTGGTGTAATAGACCATCAAAAGAAAATATTTACTTTGGGTTAGAAGTTTGTCCTTACACAGGTGTCTGTAATCCACTGGTGCCATCCATTTTCAGACAGTGGGGAATGATTAAAAAAAATGAAGAGCTCTTCTTTATTTTTCAGAAGCAGTTAATTCAGAGGAAGTGCCTCAGATAGGTAAAAATTTACCTTGATCTCTAGATAAATGCTGTGTGGAAGTATTCAGAGACAGAAGGTCATTTTGTTTAAAGAGCAAAGGTGCCTCTGTGCCTAATGTATCATGTTCCAAAATCTACCTACAGCTCAGAGGACCAAGTATAAATAAAATACATTTTCAGTCTGTTTCTTCAGAAAACACAGCCAAGGGCACAAAGATGGTGTGGTAGAATAGAAGAAAATCCCTATTAAATCCATTTTAATTGTGAAAATAAGATCTCCGGAGGACCTAAGCACAGGACTGGCAAGAAAGCACAAACCTCTCTTCCTCCACTGCTTTCTTAGGGCAAACAAAGCTGATGAGAAGCTAGGCATCCTTCACAGTCCTGGTGGAAGAGCAACTTTTATGCTGGCAATGAGGCACTGCAGCCAGAGGCACAGCAGAGCAGCACACACAGAGTTGGTGGCAAGGAGGGAATTCCCAGCTCTGGGGGTGATGGAAGGGCAGAGAACCCCTCGCATCTTCTGTGCTGACAGCCCGCCTGATGGGAGCTCAGCTCATTTCTGTTCCAGTCCCACACTGGGCTGGTCTGTGCTGCTCATGGCTGGGGCTGCTCACAAGGCAGCTCTGAGTGTGCTGGATCTTTTCCTGCAAGGGAACTTCTGTCCAACTATTTCACTGCTCAGGGAGCACTGCCATGGTGCTCTCTTTGGCTGTGACCTCCTCTTGCCCACAGGTTTCTGGTCAATGATCATCACCATACTCATCTTTGGGTTCTCACTAGTTCATAAATGGTTCAAAAGCCAGGGCTGCTGATCTCTGAATCCACTCAGCCTGACAGAACCCCTAGTGAATAACTTAAATGGAACACATTCAGCCTGAGTTTCACCACAGAGTCTCTTCCACAGCTCCAGCCTTACTCACCAGTCTTGCCACATAGCTGCAATCACATATGGTTTCCCCTACACTTTGAATGAATCAAAATATTTTTAAAGATCCCTCACCATCTCCTCCCTGCCCCCAAAAAAAAGGAAATCACTAACCTAATCCACAGCCTTCCAGGAAATATTAATGTTCTTCCAGCAATATTAACGCTAAAATCATGCTAACTTTAGTTGCATAATTGTTTCACTCAATGTCTGACCATTAGCAATATGAGGCTTTCTCAGAAGCAGATGAAATGAGATCTTCTCACTACAGGAAAAGGCATCCCTCATTTGTTTGTTCTAGATATCATTAAACAACCCTGAAACTCAACTGCATCCCTCTAGGGAGAAGTTAAAGGTGATTTTATTATACATATTACAGGCAAATGTTCACCATTACAAAAAAAAAAATAAAAAAAGGTGTGGCTTTCTCCTAAGAAACTCTAAATAAAATCATATATTAATTATGTTATCAGGATCATTCCCTTGCTGCAGCTCAATAAAGATAACATAGCAAATTTTAACAAATTCAGCAAACTTCAAGGAAGATTCAAAGAATGGCTGCTGCATTCCTGAAAAAGGAACCAATTAACAACCCAGCACTAAAAGGAATTTTGAATGTATTGCTCTTGAATGAAACAATGTTTGAAGAAGGAAATGAATTTGTTTATGAGGCACATTGTTGGCTTTGCTGACTTTTACTACCACAGTTTTCCTCCAAGAGGAAATAGATTATTAAACAAGAAAGAAGAAAGCATCTATCAATCCCAGTAAAGCAGTGTTAATATCAGCAATGACATGGCAAGGCTTCTGCCAGGGTTTTATTTGGTATTCTTATAAATCCTCCAGAGCTTCCAAGATCCAATTTACATCCAAGTTCCTTCCAAAAGTTTGGGATTTTGATGTGAGCTTATTACATGCTCTTATCTGATTTTTAACAAAACTTTAATTCTTTAGGGTTTGGACTGGCCTTCTTTGGGGGCATTTTGTAACAACAGAGTCCAAACTCCTCCAAAATACAGATCATAATTTATTCAGCACAGAAACCTGGCCTTTTCATGTACATTTTTGGAAGCTGCATTATCAGGTAGATCTGCCAAGAAACAGAACCCAGAAAATAGATTCTACAAACTATATACCAGAATCAGAAAATTACATTGTATGATAATGAACTAGCACAGTTAAGGAAGCATCACTACTGCCTTAGTGGTTCCTAAAAGTAAAAAACTGAATTAGTGTGCCATCAGAGCTGTGCTATTATACCAGAAACACAGCACAAAGCTTCCAGCACTTCTCTGTTCCTGGTCTCAGACTTGTTCCAGTAAGAAGACTGTGCCCTGCTGCCGCCTCTGTAGCTCTGACCCATTTTGTCCTTCTCCCTGTAGGGTCTGGAACAAAGTTTTGCTGAGATCAATGCAGAAGAGGGAAGAAAGAGTGAGAATAAGAGAAAATAGGGAAAAGTATAAGATAAATAATAGAGTCATGGGTGGCCAATGTTAATTATTAATTGATTGAGAAAGAGAATACTGAAGTGCTGCCACTGCATTAAACTCTGCTTGTGCCTCCTTACAGACAGCAGATCAAGAGCTGTGGAGATGAAGCCACAGGAAAGGGGGATGTTGAAGGCAACTGCAGCAATTCTGTACCAAAAAAAGCCCAGACAACTTAGTCACTGACCTAGATGTTGCAAAACACAGATAGTTTTGCTTTCAGTGCCTCCCTTCTAAAGTTATTGACCACACCAACTTCATTTGGTTCCATCTCATTTTTTCTCTTCTAGTCTTGCTAAATCAGCATATACTGGCCTAACTATGTAAACAATATTCCCTCAATGTAGAGTTTGACTTCCAATTTTGACCTAGGGTCCCCTAGAGCACCTGATGAAAAAAAAGTATGTAGGAAGAAGCTTCCCACTCTCAAACAACTCATCCTCCCATCCTCACATTCCACCATGATTTCCTCCCTACTTGTTAATTTATTAAAAGGACTCCTGTGCTAAGTGGAGATCTGAGTCCAGCAAATACACTCACCTATTCCTTCTTACAGCCTGAATAAACCACACAGCCCTTAGCTGCCAGCACACAGGCACACAGGATCCTAACCAAGCAGTACCTACCCCTATCTTCTTTGTACTTTTTTTTTTTTAACTCTCTGATATTTAAAAAAAAATAAAAAATAAAAAATAAAAAACAAACAAAAAATCCCACAAAACAGCAACAACAACAACAACAACAACAAAAACAACAAAAAAACCAACAAACAAGCAAGATAAGAAAACAGGAGAAGCCATGTAGGACAACTTCCTCTGAAAGTTCTGAGTCTTGCTCTGCTCACTAGCTCAGAGCCTTCACACAGAGTTCCACATTCCCTGCCTCATAATTCACAAACTGCTAAGAGATGCAGAAGCCAGGGATGAAACAGCCCCTTGACTTCCTTCTGCAGTGTGTGTGGAGGCTGAAGGCTGATCCTTGCCCAAACTAATATTTAACAGCCTTCCATCCATCTAAAAGCTTCTCTGAAGAATTAGGAGTGAGGATGTACAACTTACTGTTCTGTGGTAATTTTGGACCAGCATGAAAATCCTCTGAAAGCAAGAGATATTTTTCTATGTTGAGGATACATCTGAAGATTCCATTTTTCATTCAGAGTATAACATCTCACAAAGAATGTTTCATGGTGATTAATCTTCTGGTATCACTATTATTTCAGTACATAAACAAAAACTTAAGGTTTAGCTGGCCAACGTAACATCATATTTTTAATTACATAATTTTATGTTTAGACATTTCTATGATTATGTTTGCTGAGATGCAAGAAAAATACTTTGATTAAGAGCAACTCGAAAACTAAGTAATCACAGCAAGGAAGGATGACTGCATGTTTACCTGCTGGTTACATCTCAGCTCATATATATGAAATGAAGTGAGAAACAACTGATTCTTCTAATCTATGTCTAGCTTCAAAATCAGAATTTTCCTTCCACTTTATTTTGCATCAGAGATTCCTCCCTGCTGAGGAAAGACACAATAAGACAAAATTTTTTATTAGCTTCAGCAGATCTGCATGGAAGTAGCAGGTCAGCAAAGTTTCAGCTCTTGGAAGTGTCAGAGACAGAAGATGTCTTGTGTGCAAGAGGGTGAACAGGCAGAGCCATGTTCTGGTATCAATTCTTCTATTCATTTGTGCCACAGCAAAATCTTGACTAAAACAGTATTTTACCACAATTTCCTAAACTTCGATTGACTTTGCATCCAGAACAGACCAGCATTGCTATTCACAGGTCACAGGCTATTCACACATGAAGTGTATGCTTTAAATCGGCACATTTGCTGCACCCTTAAGGGAGTTCGGATCTTCCTCATTCTCACAGCAGAAATCTTCAGTTTCTGTGGGAACTGCTGCTGTCTGTTCCTTTGGAGCTGTGCGGTGTTTTTTGGAAGGAGCCCGTCCGAGCGCAGCCCGGCTCCGTGCGGAGGATGGGAGCCCGAACCGCGGCTCTGCAGCCCGGGCTCGGGAGGCTCGGGAGGCTCGGGAGGCTCATCCAGCAGATGGAGCTTCAGGGCAATGCAAGGGGCTCTGGCTGTGCGACATCCCCGGCAGCGCTGCCCTGCATCCCCGCAGCGGCCGCGCACGGCTCGCGGCACAGCGCTCCCAGCCCGCACTGCGGGAGCCGGGCATTTCGGCAACGAGCAGCCCAGCGAACAAAACAACAAACAAACCGACAAACAAAACAACAAACACCAATAAACACCAACAAACACCAACAAACCAACAAACAAAACAACAAACACCAATAAATACCAACAAACCAACAAACAAACCAACAAACCAACAAACACCAGCAAACACCAACAAACACCAACAAACACCAACAAACACCAACAAACCAACAAACACCAACAA
>VRYO01001153.1:2958657-3047707 GCA_009812075.1 Sialia sialis | reverse complement strand
GGGGGGGGGATAAAGGCCAAGCCAAAAACACTCAAGCAGAAAAACAGCATCCAGAAGAGCTAACCCCAGTCCACTGAAAGGTTTCCTGGGGGCAGTTTTATTGTAGGATCGTGATTTCTGCCCTCGGTTCTGCACTGTGGGGGTTCTCCCCTCCTCCGAAGTAGGTAGGAGACTTGTTACAAACAAAACCTCACCTCCTGCACAGTTTGGCAATGGCAGCAACAAAAAATTACAGACAGTAACTATAGTTGGCTCAGATTGTCTGGCATGTCTTCAGTAAGACCTTAACTCCATCATCCTCTTTCATCTCCCTGAGTACGCTGTGTTGTCAGTGATGACTCCAGGCTGTGATGGAGTAACACCATCTGCAAGCCAGGCAGGTGCCTGGGGTGCTTTCAAATCACGCACAGAAAGAACAGACCCTGCCTGGCAGATGGAGAACTGTGTGTGAACGGTGAGGCACACGGAGAGAACCGGCAGAGAGAAAGCATGCTCTGAAAGGTAGTTATCTATGGATATAGGGATGGTGTGGTTGCCTGGTGATAAAGGCTAACAGTTCACACAATTTTAACATAAAATAATTGCTTCCTGTGAAAACAGGAATGCAGGATGAATGGGAAAACCCCTATCAAATGACATGGAATTATACCTATCCTTGGAACTTCATAGGATACTGGTGCTAATGAAACACTCGGTCAAGCTTGGTACTTCCAAACTTCTGAGAGCAGTCAGAAAAACTCTCTGCTCACCACACAGACAGACTGAAGAAAGTAGTTAGTACTGAAAACTAACCTCCATCCTTATTTCGTTATGCCCAAAAATAGTCCCAGCCATCCATACCAGAGCAGCGCAATGCATCAGGAACCCAGCAGGCTCCCGCCATGTCAGGTGCAGGTGTGGCAGCAGCATCATTCATAGCACTCAGGACAGATGCACCACTGCCACATCTCCACCTCATCAGGAAATTCTCAGGAAAAGAGATATATTCCCCTATCTGACATTGCACAAGGTGACACCCAGAGTGCCTGAACGCTTTTCTATTGTAATTTGGGTCACTTAATTTCCCTAACCTGCTTCTTTCATAATTTACTGCCAGCTCAGGCACAGTCAGGTAACAGTCTGCAACTCTTGCATTTTGCTTAGCCACCATGTATGCCAGTGCATCTAGAAAAAACTGCATCTTCATTAGCATCTTCTCATTCTAATCCTTCCAAATGGCAGCGAAGAGAAAGCCAACAGCTACAAGAGGCACATTTCAGTGAAAATCCATATAATTTCCATCATACCAAATCCATATAATTTCCATATCATTTCCATCATACCATTTCCATATCACTGAAGTAAAATCAGAGCAAATGTAGAGACGCCCTTTGCTACCAAGACTGAGAATGACTGAGAACTGATATTCTAAAACTTTTCCATCCATTGCCTCTTATGCTGGACATACATATCAGTTTTAGTCAGTAGAAACTCTTGTAAGGGTTTCAGGCTCTAAAAATACTTTACCGTGTTTCAAGCCAAATCAGTCCGTTCTTTCTTTCAAACTGTGTTTGGGAGCTTGTTTGCTTTATGTGTAAATTTTCCTACAAGACCAAAAAACATAAGGCAACAGGCAGAGCTGTGAGATATCATTGGATTTTGTTGAGATCTTTCCAGTCATAAATCACAGACATTCTTAAATATCTCTCTCTCTCTCTCACACACACACACACACTCTCCTACTGCATGGGGGAACCTTTTTAGCACTAATTTAACTTTTGCTGCCTCAAAAGGATAACACAATGGGTTTCATATGATTTCTATGCTTCCCCATGCAGGAGTTGGTATGTATAATAGAAATGGGGAAAACTTAATTTCAGTATCTTAGTTATTTTTCTGGACTGCTGAGCAAGTTAAAGGAATGAAATCAGAAGTTGTTTTTATACTTTTCTAGTATGTTCAGACTTAGCCTAGAAGAGAAAATAAATCACAGAACGCTCATACTGGGATTATAGTTTGTCTTTTGATATTTATAAGTAAATAGGTGCTAGGTAAAAAGAAACCAACAGAACAGATTAACTTGAATTGGATAGTATGCCCAAAGAAAAGCAGTGGAAAGTAAAAGGTTTCCTTTCCTCTTCCTCCTGTAGTTTCTCCTTATTCTGTATGCCTCAGCAATTACTCAGCCTCAGTGATTTAACTAGAGCTGATTTTGGACAGTCAAACGTGTGGGTTATGAACATGTTGTCAACCAAAGGTCAGCATAGCTTGTGCTACCTAACAAAAAACTTCTGCTATCCTACCAAAAGCTACACCTATGAAGGTTCTAAGAAGTTGAACAACTTCATCATTTACATGGAAGTGGTAAAAAATGGCATCTTCCTTTACATTTATTAAAAAATTTAGGTGGTTGACATATGGACTGTATCCTAAATCTAGCTATGATTAATTCAAGATGCCTGCAGACACAAGGGCTTTTCCATGCTTGTATAAGTAGGTGGCTCTCAAGAAAGCATGGAAACATACAAGAACTGAGAAGGAAAATATAAACACACACAGTATTCCCCCTTTCAAAGTTGAATTTTACAAGGACATGGATGTATATACACCCCCTTCTTTTTACTAGCCAAGTCCTGGAGTTTCTTTCTTTGACAAACTCCAGAGAAATTTTCTAGGAAAGAAAAAGAAAAAAAAAAAAAAAGGCATGGAGGCTTTTGGGTTAGATGTGGAAGTTCCATTTATACAAAACTCTGATAGTTTACTTTAGTGTGTTTTACTTACACAAGGCATACACCACCCAGTGGCAGCTGTACAGACTTTTTTTGTTAGGTAACTTGGGAGACTGCACTGGTGGTGGTAACAAAAAGAAACATTTATATTTTAACAAGCTCCCAGTAACAAAGAAGCTAGAGAGTAAGAAGCATCCAGCAGAACTAAAACACTGAATGAATAGCCAGAAACATCTGTGTTTTGGGAGTAGCCTGCTGAAAGACCCCGATGGGACTTCATCACAAAGATAGATGGCAGAATGTAACCTTTCTGTAAACAACTGTAATTTTTGGAATCATTCTTCTGCTATTAAAAAAAAACCCCAGTCTTTAGTAAGATCTAAAAATCGAGAGCATTTATTTTTCTGTATCAGTTACCTACTTTCATGGGACTTGCCTGCCTTACAAGGGCAGAGACAGATCCAGTGGCTGTAGGGTAATATGAAACGTGCCACAGAAAGCTTCCAGGACACTTTAGTGTGAACAGACTGGAGGAGCTCTTGCCCTCAGTGACTTCTTGGAAGCAGGATATGTCCACTGTGTGCTCTGAAGTATTTATCAGGTGATAGGGTAGGCTCTGAACAGATGGGGAAAATCTGCAAGCTCCCACTTAAGTACATATGGCAAACACTCCAAAAGGGGAAATTCTCAAACAACACCTTGCCAGTCCAGCTGATCAAAAAAGATCACAATTTACATGTATTTGACAGCTGCTCACAGCACAAAGGAAAAGCACTGTTTGCAGCAGATGGAATACTTTTTCTGCAGTGCATTTGGGAGAGTTGCAAAGGAGCAGGGCTTGTCATGGAGAAATCAGCTATGGTCATTTCTACTGGCTAATCTTACAAGAGCTATATCTGCATTACAGCCTCTCTGGCAAGAGAACTATTTTTTAAAACTATTTTTAAGAAAAAGATCCCCTAGCTGCATAACTCTCTCTGTAAGTGGTAAACATCAATGTAGTCCAAAGAATTCTTTATAACACAACCAACATTTTAATTGCTCCCTAGCTCTAAAAGAGGCTATGGTGAATTAAAGAAGGCTACTATTAAAATTACACTCTCATCAAATTAGAGAAAGATTTACCCTGGTATTTGGATTACATCTGAAATTTTACTGATGCCAAATGAAGTTGAGTAATGCCTACTATGATTAACTGATGTGCTCACAGTGGGGGAGGATGATGCTCAGTTTTAGTTAACAAGCTATTGTAGTTTTTGTACAAGACACTTTCAGTATTAATATTCATTTTTGTTTCCTGTTCCTGCATAGTCATAGGCAGAATTAACATTTCTCTCTGAAATTTGGGGAAAAGGAATTTACCAACATAAAGTACTTGTTTTGTGAGCCAAAGTATTTGCAAGGTCAGTCATGTTCAGACTACTCATTAGGAAGCATGTAATTGTTGGATTAGTCACTGGAGACTCACTGTATCATAAGAACCAAATTGAGTTTTTAATGAATTTAAGAATAGCGGCAGATAAATATTTTAACGTTACTCTAGTATCATAAATGCACACTTTAAATCTCCCCTGCAGCATTATTTTAACGTGCTCTTAGACCACAGTATTTCCAGAGGAAATTGTTTCAACAAGCACTTTGCCAGCAATCAATACACCTCAGTATCTTACAATTTATCCTAATGCTCCCTGTCCTAGTCACAGCTCTGTAAGCTGTAATGCAGGACTGAGCAATCCACAGCACAGGTACCAAAACAGCTTAAACCAGATCTGAATATCCCTGAGCAGGCCCAGCAGAGCCAGGAGCCAGAGCTGTCACACATTGAGCTGGGAGCTGGACACTGCACCGCTTCACTGAGAGCAAACTGGGGCTGACAGCACCACCTTGTCTTTCTACCACACTCTGCCTCCTCAGTTTTGCATGGTGTCTGCCACCAAATTTAATCACTATTTTGGGGAAGAATATAACCTGGAACTTTGCAGTTCAAAGGTGGATGACCTTTGCCTTACAATATCAGAGTTTATATTTCAAAATAGCATTGATGATGATTATAATAATAAATCAACTTTGAAGTAATCTCACTGTAAAGCCTACGCCAAGAGTTTGACTCATCAGTCAATCAAAGCTCAGATGCAAATCGAGTGATTCTGGTTTCCTAAAAAGGGGTTTTCAGTTCCCATTAGCACATCAAACCACTGACCTCAGATAGGTTGAGCTGTTGTGCTGATCTCTTCACTGTGCTCATGAGCTCTGGCTTCTCAGCCACAGTGTGACACTGGGGACAATGCTCACTTGTGTGGTGTGGCAGTACCTCCTTTCCCACATCCAGAGTCAGTGTCCAGCTCACAGCTTTTCTGCTCCCTTTCCTGCTCCATCTCTTCTCTTTCCCTTCCTTGATCAGCCACTTATCACCTGGTGCATGCAGGGCATGGATTCACCCAGGCTCTTCTGCACTGGAGCTCACAGCCGCTTCTCTGAAATTCCCTGTTCTGCTCTGCATGTCTTGTTGGCTCCACAAAATAAATCTTCAGAACAGGAATTTCTGCAGGGTTATAAGCTACTGCATCATACACCTACTACACATGAAGTATTAAGAATAGCTAAGAGGGAAGAACTGAATCTCTCACCCAAATCTTTCATCAATTGTAAACTTCTTGTTTCTGACAAGTGTATAAGTGGCACACTATATAGACTATATAGACTATATAGACTATATAGACTATATAGACTATCAGCTAAATACCTGCCTGTGCACAGATGTTATTTGTCCCCAAAAAATTCTAGCAACTTTTAGCTTAACAAATGTACAAAGGTCTAGAAATACACCAGCATAGAAAGGTTCTAGATGAGATCCATAATGTTTAGCTTGATGTTACTCCTTAAGAGGACCAGGACCATGCTGTGACTGATGCAGGGCAAGTATTGAGAGCTGATCTAAATAGTGCTCCAATCAATTACTAAAACTGATTTTCCAGATTTATTGACAATAAAAGAGCTCGTGCGGACCAGCTGACAAAAGCAAAGATACAGCTTTCCAAGTACAGCAGATGCACATTTGATTACCACTTGAAGTACTTTGTTCTAAAGTAAGAAGCAGAAAAGACTTCAAGAAACAAACTCTGTTCTGTTTTTAAAATTTTAAAATCCCTGCTTAAGGTCTTCCCATCCACTGCCTCCCTGCCCAAGCCCTCTTCCTTCCTGTACACTCTTCTCAATTCTGCCTAGGAACTGAATTATCCCTAGTAAACCATTCCTGCACAAGTAAATTCTGCAAGGCACATTAGAGAGCCTTCAAAGCTCCTGTTAACTCCTGCTGAAACAAATACAGGGCTTTCCTACAGTTTGGGTTTGGATACTCATTCAAGCTGAAACAGGCACGTGAGCTTCTTGTGGGAGCTCCTTCAGCCCTTCTTTGCTGAAGAAACCAAAATATCTCTAAAGAGACTGAGACATGGGCTTCATGATTTGGGGGCAGAATTTCACTTTCATTTTTAGGCAAAATATCACAAACCTGTCAGTTCAGTGAATATGTGAATGCAGCTCCAGTAGTCTAAAGTTATTATTTCCAGGCAGATACTTCTTCCCCATGCTCAGAGCAATATGAAACAGAATGTTAATACAACTACTTACACATAAGATCAGGAGGAACATATAGCTCTAGTAAGAGTTCAGATATGCTGTGAGGGGAATGATAGATTAAAATCAGTCCATAAATTACTGAACCTCTTGTGTATTAGAATAGTTTCAAATGCAAGGCTTTATTGACATTCAAAATTTGATTTCCTAAATATGGATACTGAGTCCTTCAGGGAATCAGCACCAAAAGTGCCTAGATCCCCAGGACTGCTGGATAATTCCTGTTCTCATGGAAATTCTGGGTAACTGTAGTATAATTCAGCATCATAACTTCTGTATAGATTCAACATACTTCATTTCAGCCACAGAGCTTTTGAAACCTTTAATCCATAAAGAAGGGAAAGGGGGTGAGAGGCATGGAAAGAAAACAGTTTCCTTGCCTTATGACATATTCTTCAAGAAAACCATAGGAAAGGACCTCTAAACTACTTATCAAAACTATCCTTTGTTTTATTTTCACTCCTCCTTTCCCCTATTCTCTATTCAAACAAGTTTTGCAATCTTTCCTGAAGCATGACAAAGGTGACAGCATAGAACAGCACTTTGGGAACCAGGTCTACCATTCAGAAGCAGAAACTGCCAGCAGGGAGGTCTGGCTGCATAAACCACGTCCTTCTCTACACTCAAATTCATCTAAAGCACACTACCAACTTTCCAGTGAACAGAATTCTGTGATAACATATTGCTAAGCAAAATTCAGGCAGAATTGGGCAGGCAGTTGTCTGTTGCCAGTCCAAAAATTTTTTTTTATGACAAGTATTCTGACTGCTGGTATGTAGTAAGACAAGCTGCCCTTATTATACAATAAGTCTTTTTATAGAAGATGGTAATTTTTCCAGTGCTCCTACTCCTTAAGGCTTTATGAACATAACCACTCACTTCCAAAAGCACAAGTGATTGCAGAAGCTGTGTTCTTAATGTAGGAATTAACTGATTGCTACAGTTTGGCTATTATAATTGTCTAAGAATATATGCTAGGTGTCCAAAATAGGATCCAACCCCCAGACTGGTGGTGTTAGACCAGACAGACTTAAAGTCTTTCTTGGAATGCTTTGTTTAAACTGCTTCCCTAGAACAAACCCAGCATCAGAAGAGCAGTGCTGGTTTGATCCCACCCCACTGAAGTACACAGGAATTGTGATTTCAACAGCACAATATTCCTTTGCAGTCTTTATTTCAGAGCTGGAGAAAGTTATTGCATGATTTCCTGTCCTGCTAGAGCACTCTTGCAGAAACAGCTTTTGTGGCATTGATGTAGGGGAAGGATTGTGGCTGGGCAATTGCACAGCATTCATCTTTACTGAAGACTGCAGGACTGTGGGAATGAGCTGATTCTCTGCCCCAACAGCAGCATGGAAGAGTGAACCCTCTGCAGTTGCCTCATTGACCATCCAAATCACTGTTTCCTTGGGCCCAGTGTATGAACTGAAAAAAGCAGCTGAGTGTTGTGCATCTTGGCCTTTGCCAGCTATTTTTAATTTATTCTGCACCTCCTGTACTATGTGGGTATGTGTGCACAGCTCTTCATTGGTATTTTAATTTCTATTTTTCTCTTCTGTAATGAAAGACCTCTTGCAATGTCTATCCTGAAGCATGGCGAAGGTGACAGCACGTTACTTGTCCTTAAGATCCATATCTCGAGGGAAAGTATGATACTGAATCCAGTCAAATTCCAGTTAAATAAAAAATGGGGAAGAGGCTGGATTTTTCCTGGCACAGCACTCGGTACAGTAATGGGAAGCTTTTTCAGACCACAAGGTGGAGCAGCAGATCCTCACAGGTCTTGGGAGATCCCAACCTGATCATTAATGTCACAACATTTATAGGAAAAGAGAATCTCATGGTGGCTCATTACTTTTAAATACAGAGCTGCCCAGTAATAACAAAGATCCTTTCCAGGCAGACCATGTTTGGATTTCCCACTTAATTTTATTTCTTAGGATACTATAGGAGTGGCAGCTTCTAGCAGTGCCTAATTCCCCTGTAGGACCTCACTTGTCAGCATGGCCACAATGACAGCAAGGACACAATCCATTGACAACAAGAGGATAGCCTTGAACCTTTTTTAAAGATAGTGCAAGAGTAAAATGGAGATACAGTCTCTTTGTTTCCAAGGAGGAAACAATTTCTCAAATCCTAAATTAGAAGGTGCTCCAAAAGATTTGCCTTTGGAGAAAAAAAAAAAACCAAGCTCCACACAGATTTTCAGGGGTCTACATTCTACAATTGAAAGGTCTCTATTTTCATCTTCTATGTTAATGTAACCCACATTTCAGGAGGTCTCAGCATCTTTCCTTCTTGGCAGAGGAATCGTTATTTCACAACACAGTAATTTCATAATTAAGTATATTTGGCTTACTATGATACTTGGAAGTTCAAGGCCAAATGTTACCAAAACACCAAGTTATAGCTCAGCAGCCACTCTCCAAAATCTGTTTGGTACATGACTGCTCCTCAGCATGCAGGGTGCATCTGCCTACTGAGCTGCAGAAGACTGATGCTTGAAGAAAGCCCCCAAGCTCAGCCCCTCACACGGAGGGGAGGTTAGGGCTGGACAGTTCTGCAATTTGTCACAAAACTAAGGAGTAGTTTGTGCCATGCAGTGCTTCATCTCCTTTCAGAAGAGAAATTCAGATGTGTAAATGAAATGATGAAGCAGGTGTTGCTGAGATCAAAGGCAGTCCAGGATTTTGTTTTGGGGAAGAGTTTGATCATTTGCTTCCTTTCTGCAGTTTGTTTCTCACGTGTGTATGGTTCTACAGCCTCAGTTAAAATCGATAGATTCGTAAACCACATGGGAGAAATCCTGACCCAGCTGAAGTCAATGGTTGATTTTTTTCCATTGACGTCACCAGAGCCAGGATCTAAACCCAAATAACAGACGTCTCTCTCTTAAGGACTCCTAAGTAGACAGAATTTCCAGACTAAGAATTATGTGAGAAGAAAAACAAAGTAATAAAAAACTATTCAGGCTAAACTGATAGGGAAGACTTCCACTGAGTCGTGGCTGATCTTCACTCAGTACAACAGCTCAGTACTCCACCTGAAAAGCAAACTGTCAGGATTACATAGATGATGGTGATTATTACACGAAATAGATTTACTCTGTGAGAGTTAGACTATGACCTCAGCATTCTCCTATGTTGGGCTGAAAAAAAGTACTATTTTAAGAAGTGCCTTTTACTCTCACAGCTTCATAAGGACAAATGATCAGGCAAGAACCTCTTTCTAGATTTAAAGGCTCAAAAAAAAAAACCTGGGAAAGTACAAAGTAAATTCAAAACTAAAAGCAAGCAGGGAAATAAAAGGATTTTAGTAGAAGATCATACATTTTAAAATATTCTGGGGCCTACTTCGTGTTTTCTGAACTTTTGAAATTGGTGGCTATAAGAATACAGTTAGTCTCTGGCATAAATTACTCTCCTGACTCTACCCTAAAAGCAAGAGGCAGAAACCAGTTACCAGGCTCTCCCTAAACAGCCAGTTAATCCTCCATTGACTCATACACAAGCTGATGACAAAACCTCTGTGTTTGACCCTAAATTAAGAGATTTTGACATCTTCAAGATCACCTATAGTTCTTTTTCTGAATACCATTTTACAGTCATGATGAATTATGTGTTTATAAATACAATAAAAACCAAACAAAAAACAACATACCCTGCTGTGTGACAAGTTGAAAACACCAGACTCAGCCACTGATTTATCATAAACTCTGAGTAATCAGTGAACAAAACTGCCCCACGATCTGACCAAGCAAAACTTTGCACTGGGATGAAACAAGAAGGATTTTACTTCAAACTGTTAGTAGGCTTCTGCTTCATCTTGGCAGGAGTTCTGATGGGCCCTGGGGTAATTTCCACATTCTTCCATGGCATTTCCAGCTAGGAGGCCCTGCAGGATGGCAGTGACACAGCTTGGACTGAGGGCAGCATTGCATTGCTTGAAGCCCATTAGGAAAATATCCACTATGAACAAACATAAGGCTCAAGCTGCAGACTTAAAGAAAAACTTTTGTCTTAATAATTCCCACTGAAGAGTATTTGGAGGATGGAAAATGGAAGAAGGGTGCTGATAGCCAGTGCAGGTAGATTTGTGCAGCATTGTTGTGATTTCATACTGGTCTAAATAAGACTCAGTTTACCCTTTCAAGCAAGGTGATGTAAAGAGAAGTAATTCCTACAGTGCTGCTGCAAGAGGGATGATACTGAGAAATTTCACTTTGTGCTCACGATGCCCAAATTCTCAGAGACCCCACATAATGCTGGCACACAGAGTATAACCAGCACTACCCTGTGCCAAATACAGAATTTTCCCAAAAGGAAAAGTTTCCTGTGACAGCTTTTGTGAAATTCCTGTGTTCAGTACTAATAGAAAGGTACAAAGTAAAGAAGCCACACTCACTTGGAAATCACCATTGCCCAGGCCTTCCAAAATATTAGCACAACTATATAACTATAATAACTATAGTAGCTAAGTAACTATAATCTTTGATAAGAGTATAGGCAATTATGCAAATAGTAGCCATGACTGTAATGGTGAATTTGTCAATATCATTGTCAATAGCACCACATACAGCCATTGAAGTTTACAAATAAATTAAAATGATGCAGCATTTTTCTTCTATAAGAAAATATTCTTTATGGCTAGATAGCATAATATTAATTTAAAATATGTCTGATATCTCTACTTCATAATTTAGAAAGCATGTCTAAGAAATATCAGAAAACTGCACATAGTGGGTTTTATGAAAGCATGGAGAATGGCTTTATAGAGTATGTAACTTTTTTTCTTCTGCTTCAAAGCCCTGTTTAAGCCTGCATTATATGTAGTTTACAGTACAGTTACTCTGCTTCCTTTAGTGACATCAGAAAGAGCATTCATCCTGAAGGCTTGTTTCTAATGACCAAGAGCACAGGTTGGTTTTCTAGAGTTCCTATAGACATTGATTGTCTCACACTTCTGTAATAAAAATAACCCTTTACTGAGGGGAAGAATTTAGGGGATTCTGTTAGGCAAGAGTTTGTAAAGATTAAGATAATATAGATAGTATTACACTAATAAAAATAAATCTCTAATAAAGACTGGAAGAAAAAGAAATGTTTTACTTTAGTCTTTTTGAGTCCAAAAATTGAAGTTACAACTTAGTTTGGATTAATCACTAAATGGTGTAAGGGATTTAAGAGTACCACAGATTGTTGTGCTTGATTCTTCTTTAGCAGAATTTCAAGGCAGTTACCTCCCATTGGTTTGTACATTAATCCTCTTGAAAGCTGCTTGGCACTTGTCTGGAGCTGATTTAAGATGTCTTGGGCACTTTGTTTTACCCTGGCACAGTTATGAATCTCATGCTGCCTAAAATGGATGCTGCATCCTCCCCAGAGGGTGCTTAACTTGGAGGCTGCAGGCTGGTTTTTATTTTGACAACGTGCAAAAGAAAAGCAGTCTTTAAGAGCAACACCCTCCATCCCAGATTGCTGAGAAGCAGGAATTGCCCTGCTCCATGCCCAGCACCAAGCTCATTTCACACAGCTGCTGCTGTGGCTCTGAGCAGCCCTGCCACAGGGAGCATGGCTGGGAGGGAATCTGCTCCTGCACAGTGCTGCAATGTAAAAGGAGAGCGAGCAGATCCCACAGGGACAATCCTGGCAATGTCAGAGAGAGGAGAAAGCAAGGACCTCCCTAAACGAGGGGCTCAGCTCCAGGATTTTTATTAAGGTGGAAAAACATTCCAGGGATATAAATTTGGCATTCCTGATGTGTTCAAAGCACAGCTCAGAAAGTGGCTATCGTAACTTAATGTAGGTACCAAAAGTGTCTACACAGCTCTTCAACCTGCCAATGCATGAACATGCCACACCAAGAAATACCTGTAGGGTGGCAATTTCAGACAGAAAAGCAGGTTTCACTATTGCACTGTAATTAATTAGTGTCGTTCACTCAGTCTCTATAGATTATAAAAAGGCTGAAATTATTAATTCAAAAACAAAACACAAATAAAAAACCTCAAAACAAAAGAACATTAAAAAAACTCCAAAGCAAAACAAATCGCAGAGGATCTGTCTAGTATCTTCCAATCAGGTTTGTAGGATTTTTTGTCTGGTCTAGGCTAGGCAGAAGTTAGATCAAATTATCTCACAAGACATTCTAAGACCAAAGTGAGATGAATCCATGAATTTTGAAAACATTAATTTTAGTTTATAGCTGACTGAGGAAAAGAAAACCCAGCACAAATGAACATACAAGTTCTCTGGGAAGATGAGAAAACGATGACTAACAGTCTATATCTGAACCAAAGTAGAACTGTAGTTGCCAGAATCTCCCTGGCTCCCACTCTCCCTACATTTAAGAGACAGCTAAGCTGATGAAATAGTATTTTCTTTCGTGTACATGACGAGGTTCCACATATCACAGAAAATATCCTTTCACTACTTAACAGTTCAAGGAAAACTTACCACATGAGATTATGCTGTTATGGATCCAGCACTGGAATCTAGGAAAATCTGTTTAGCTTGATCCACAAGCTCACAGAAAATACCTTCTGACATCTTCATTCAAAAATATTTTTAGCCATGGATGTTCTGCCCTTAATAAATCAGAGTACATTTTGACAGGCACCTTGCTCTTGTACATCTGAAGTACAGCCTACACCTAACTGGGTGGTTTTGCTGATATGGAATTGCAAGTGAATATATCCTCGTATCACCCCTAATAATTGCAAGGTTGGAGAAAAAACACATATAGAACATTCCTACTATTAAATGCTGGAATAATATTTTTCCCTCTTAATTTAATATCTCTTAAGCTTCCAGTCATGTCTGTGGTGAAGCAGCAGTGTTCTGCAGGGAGCTATCTGCATGCTGAGCCAGTAGTCAGTACTGCACATCTCCATGCACAGGACCTTCTGAAGAGTCTGTGAACTAAAAAGTTTGCTGGTTTGTTCCCAGCAGTGTTATCTGTGCAGGAAAGGATACTACCACTCCTACAACCCCTGTCCTGTTGAGCATTAGCAATAGGGATGGCATAAATAACAGAACAATCTACAAGCTGGTTCCTCAGTCCAGCTCACTCTCTCATTTCTTCTTTAAACCAGCTGGGTAGTTAAAAAGAAAAAGGCACAAAACCAAGATGGTGGATTTGGGCAGGAATGTTAGTAGCTAGGCTTTGATGTTGTTAACAAATTCCAAGTATTTACTTACCAAACTACAGATAAAACATGTTAGTGCATTGATCTAGAAACAAAAGATCCACCTCCTCCTCTGCTCTAGAGGCACAATGCTAGAAGCTATCACTGCAGCCCATGAAGCAAATCTTTGGACTTTCTGTGGTCACACTCATGGCAAATGATGGGAATTGTTAATTTCCTAAGCCAGACAGAGTGTTGTGAAGGTCAGCAGCAGAAAGCCCCCACGAGTCTCCAGAGCTCCCACTGCCACGCTGCCCATCTTGGATCAACCTGGTTTATATTCTCTCATACCCACCATGTCTCTTCATTTATTCTTTAATTTCCTACCAAACAATACAGGCCAGAGTCCTGTTCTTGTATGTGCCTGCAATTATCTTTAAACTACACATTGTTGTAAATGTGATCCTTTCATTAATTTATGTAAATAGGACCTTGGCCAATGACTTGGCTGTTACTTATGAATGAATCATGCTGCTCTGAGTGGCTGGATATATTTAACTCTCATTAATTTGTTCAAAATAGCTACTAATGGGTTTCTTTAGCTCATGACTCTTGTAACAAAAGGCAAAAGGATGATTGGATTTGTGTGGGGAGGGCCTAGGTAACCCTTTCTGTTACTGATCCATGACCATCTTCTAAAAACACTGCACTTCAAGTCACTTCAAGTGATTTTAAGGCAGTAGCAGGTTAACAGCTCAAGACAAAAAATACAGGCTTCAGTTGGCCTCAGCCAGCAGCACTGAACCATTTCTGGAAACTATTTGTTTTCACTTTCTTTTGAGTGAAAGGAATGCTGTTAAAATTACAGTTCTGAAAAAACTGAAGGCTCTAAGCCCAAACTGAGAGTAGTAATATAAATAAGTTCAAATCCAGCAACGATCTGTTAGAGGGAGTAGCTAAATGTAAAGACTTCAAGAGAAACATGTCACTCATCATGGTATAGATCCAGTGCTTTTATGGTTCAGAAATACTTTGCATTAAAAAGACTGCATACTTGGAAGATTTTATTGTATACTTGGAGGATTTTACATGTGTGAAGGGCTGCTGAAGTTTTTATAGTATGTCATGCAATCTGTTTTGCAGAAAAATGTTATTTTTTACAGCTAGAATCTCTTTTTACAGCTAGAATCTCTTTTTACAGCTAGAATCTCTTGCTAGCTGCTGTCAACATCACCATACAGCTGCTGTTATCATCATCTTGTCTATGTCCTGAGGTTCCATCATGCTCCTTTGCAGCTCTGGCTTGTCTTTGCTGTAGCACACAGACCCTCATTGCTGTTAATCTCAGGTCAGTGAGGTCCTGCTGTTCCAGCCCTTGCTCCCAGCTGTCAGCAGCAGGCTCCAGCTCCCCTCCCTCGGAGGTGCCCTTGGGGCTGTGCGAGCCTGCTGGGCTCTCTGCTGAACCTCCAGGTAACATCCAGGTACTAGGAACACCTGCCTTTCCCATTACCCAGTTTTCTACCTATGGTGGTCTTGTACAATCTAAATTTCAAGAACTCTGCATCACTGACTTTGTTTTTCATTCACAAGTGTGTGCTCACATTACAGTTTCCACCCATTTTCCTTGTTGCCCAAGCAAATGCACTATGTTCTACCAAAGGTTTGTTGATATTATTTATAGTACTATTTATTCTGAATGGAAAAAAAAGTGTTGATCAATGTTAATAGAGATATTAACTTGTGTTTCAGTTCACCAGTTTGGAGATCTCTGCTTTTAGACTTTTCCTGCACAAATACTGGAAACTCCTATTGGAAAATATACGGCAATATTTGCTCAAAGTTTGTTGTTTTAGCAGACACCCCTGCCAGTATAACATTTTGACTAGAAATAACCATGGTAACAAATGCAGAAGGCTAACAAGCACAAAGAGTTCAAATTTATTTCAACTACCCCTGTCCTGGCCTACTTCTTGAATGTGCATCAAAAATCCTTTTAGGATAACCAAAGCTGTTTAAATTGTCCTTTTTCAGCCATTAGAAAATTAATTCTTCTTTCTTTCTGAGATTTAAAAGTGACATGAGACCTCCTGGTAGGACTGAGAAGAACATTTAGAGCTTTTGCTTTCCACCCCTTAGGATGCTGACGGAGAGAGGAAACACTCTGTGTGGATTCTGATATACCAAAATTAAGAAGTTGTTCTGGCACTGAACACAGAAATGCAAAGGCTGTCTTGTATTTTGTCCTTCATTAATTAAATGTAATAGTTTAAAAAAAAAAATCTGTGTAAGTTTCCACTTGGAGTTTCACATAGAAAGCTGAGGGTTTGACCTAACCTAGTTTTGCATAAGGTATGAGGCTGTCTTAACCCCCTATGTGCACTGGTCCCTAAAAGGGACACGTATGGATCTTGTGACATGTGTCAGGAGAGAGATGTGGCAGCTCACACCAGTCCAAGGCCAAGCTGTGGCTTTGGAGCTGCCTCAGTAGAGTCATGTGTGGCCCTCGTGCCAGAGCTGTATCACAGATGTCAGTGACCTCAGCCTTTGAGCTGTAAGGGAATTTAGGAGCCAGCAGGGACTGCTGAGAGCAGTGCAGCCTGTGGGATGCAGCTGTGTGCTCCCAGAGGGGATGGAACCCCTGAGTGCTCTCAGGGTGTCACTGCCAGGGCAGCGAGCGTGCACACTGCGCTCCCCCGGCTCCTGGGCTGGGTCTTGGCAAGCCTGGCTCAAGTGTTAGCCAAGCTCTGCTTCCCAGAGCTCGGCTGCCTGGCCTGTCGCAGTGACATGGGGTGCAGTTAAAGCACTGCAGTCTCTGCGGGCAGTGGCAGCAGTGACACATGGTGCCACCCTTGCTGTCCCTGTGACTCCCTGGCAGGGCAGGCACTGACCGGCTGCTCCCGCAGAGCTCTGCGCTGGTTCTGCAGTGCACACCAGTGATTCTAAAGCAGCAGGCTCACCAGGATGCTGTGCCTCTTCCCTGGCGCACAGGACGTTCACACAAACAGGACTGGAACTGTTCCAAACACCTCTTGTTCACAGGACACTGCTCCTGAACAGCCCAGGACAGAGCCCCTGAGCAAGCCCTGGGTGACACTGGGCAGCTCTCACACATAGGCTGTTCACAAGCATTTGCAGACCATTCTAGCCTAATCCATTTCATATAGAGATTTGAATCATCTTTTGACCATCATTTATTTTTCTTCAAAGGGGTCTTGATCCCAGAAAGGGTTGAGTGAACACCATGAAAATAGATTCTGGATATCGGCAAGGAAAATAAGAGCAAATATAATGATACTTACAAAAGTACCTGACTCTTTCGTTATTTTTTACCTAACCAGAAGCTGCTAAACAAGAAATTTCCAGAAGACTCCAAAACATTAAGTCAAACTAATATGACTAAGCACCCTTACTTTGGTATTTATCTCAATTTCAAAATACTTCAATCACTTAGCACCTGAAAAGTAACCTAGCTATGAAACCCTGCCATACTGTGTAACTGCTCTTTGATGAAAATTACACCACACCTTATTAATACCTTGCGGGGGCAGGGCGGGGGAAGAAAAAAAAGAAAGAAACCTCCTTTAACTAAAGCCTGGAATGACTCGCAGCCAAACAGATGACACTCCAGAAGAATGCCTCAGTGCAGTACACTTCACAGTTCATCTTGGCATTAGTCATACTTGAAAACTGCCTATTCCAAACTAGCATTTCATACCTATGTCCACTGCACAGCTCCAGGATTAATCTTCTCAAATACAAATTTCTCTGAACAGGCATCATGTTTTCCACAGTCTCATGACATAAATCAAGCATCCCTCCCTGCAAACTCCATACCTCCCAAATACAAGCCAGGTTTGTGAGTCACTCCACACACTGTAATACGATCAAAGCAAGACAAGTACCGCACTTCAAAAGCTCACTTGCAGGAAATCTAACAGTAAAACCACTTAAAATAATTTTCCCAGATACTAGATATAGTGAAAGCAGTATTTAGTATCCCAAATTGATTTTGCTGAGTATGTTCTGAACAGAGCTCAGAACTGCAGGATATTCAGCATGTGTTGAGTAAAAATTTTTTTCTGTACACTATTCAAACATACAACACTTAAACATGGCCATCATAGAAAACAGATTACAAACAACACTAAAATATTACCAAAACATGTATCACTGATACTGTAGTAGCTTATGCAAATGCAAGTTTCATTTACATTACACTCCATCATGAAGAAGATTCTTGCTCCCAAAGTGATACAACCAATATATTTCAATTTTTAATATGCATTCTCAAAGATTTAAGCTATTTTTTCTTTCTGTTGATATATCTTGTCTCTGTTCATTGCAAGGTTTCAACTTTCAAATGACTAAACTTATGACTGAATGCTGAATACATTGTCCTTACCATTATGTTACAGCACGTCACTTTTAGAAGTAGATTGGTGGTATGACTAAGAGAGCAGAGTTTGTTTTTCCGTTCCATCTCCAGTATGTAGTCAAAATTCCCTTTCTGAGCAGTCATGCAAGGCAGCTTACACCAGTAAGATCTGTGAAAAGCAAGCTCAAAAGGTAAAGAAACAACTATTCAGACTTTAAAAAGCATAACAGTAATTTCAAACATACTTTTTAAACATGTAATCCATTCTGCTTACTGGCAAGTTTTAAAAAGCTGCAGTCATGCTTTCAGCTTTTTACCTCCTGTAAGTGTGTAAATTTAGGAGCAATGCAAACTTTCTTCCTTTTACAAAGGAAGTTTTCAAATTACTAAACCAGCACAACAGATTTTAAAGGTTTGCAAAAGCTTGTACTACTTGCTGTTAGGAGAAATAGTCAAGCTACTGTTGTTTTTCCTTCTGAAAAATTGAACCATAATATTCAAATCTAATTTCCTTTTCACAGGTAACTCCTAAGGACATTAGTCAGTTATTCAGTGTAGGTAATTACTCTGTCATCTCTCTAGTTATTAAAGCAATCCAGTAACATTTTTAATACAGGCAAGTTTAATATTAATTGAACTCTTCTTGACCAAGCAAGCTGTGCAATATAATAAAAGCTTCCCTTTGCATGTACCACAAAGCATAGAACTGTCAGAGCCCACAGTTATTAAACATGACACCAGCTGTAATTGCTTTATAGTATCATATGAAGCCATGCATGGGGGAAATCTTCTCTCTCTGATCTGGATCATATAAAATAGTTAAGAAATTTTCAGGTATTTTTCTACATTAGATGATCCTTTTGTATTTCAATTGGCAATACTTTTTTGCTGTAGTAGCTGACCAGGATTTTTTCAAAGGTGACACTTTCTCAGTGGTAGTACAAACCCACATGAGAATGCTCAGCCTTGTGAAGTGCTCCAGGAAGGTGCCAGCAGCCCCAGCACTGTCCTGCTGCAATATCAAGATGCTCCAGGGAGCCAGCAGGAAATTCCACATCCTCCACAGCAATGGCCATGAACACCACTAGGCTGGAAAGGGATGTGTTGTCTAACCCATTTCATAACAAAAAGGGAATTTATTATAGCAAAATCCAAACTATGTCATGGAAGCACAAATTCTACATAATTAACCAGTAATTAATTTTCAAGCTAGAGGTTACTGCAGAAACTTCACACAGTGGTTTAAGCTGCCCTGACAGGATTTCACATTTTTCTCTTCTGTTGCTGGTTCTGTGCTCCCTTCTGAAAATACTACACTAATAAAACTTAACAAAATTTTTCGTAGTCCCTTTCTCTTTCAGCTATGCAAGTGTGTTCAGCTTTTTTTTTTCTTCTTCGGTTAGGGGCTAATTTTCAGGGACACATTTTTTTCTCTTTAAAGCCAAAAAACAGAGGGGAAGCATTAAGGGGAAATAGGAGTTATGTCTATTTTATTTCAGGGATTCTGTCTCTGAAACTTTTCAAAAATACAGAAAAAGGATGAGAATATATGGGTTCTTCCCTCCTGATATTTCCTTTCTATTTCCCAAAGCAGTGATTTTGTCTTCAGCTAGTAGAAGTAAGCAACAGAGAAAGAAAAATGCAACCTACAAAGACTACAGTGTGTCTTTACTGTCTTTTCAGGTGCTTTTCTTATTCCCTACATCCTCTTCTTAATCATTGCTGGAATGCCCCTGTTCTATATGGAATTAGCACTGGGGCAATATAACCGGGAAGGGGCTGCCACTGTGTGGAAAATCTGTCCAGTTTTCAAAGGTGAGTGTTCCTCTGCTGCCCTGGACACCCCACAAACAAGGTAGAGATCTCTCATCTTTCACAGACAATGTGGTATTTGGTGCCCTTTCCCCAACCCTTGAAGTCAGAAGCCTTTATGTCATCAAAGGTGAAGCACAAAATGGGCAAAGCCACAGAAATCCTCTTCAGGGTGATTGTTGGCTGAGTGTAAGAGGAGCATTTCAGCCCTGCCCTCCCTTCCCCCTGTGTTCTGGGGGTGGGAGCACTGGGTATCTCCAGGTGGAGGGAGGGGTTTGCCCATGCAAACATTGGAAATACCAAATCCCACCCGGGTTACTTCAGCCCTGTCCTCCCCATGGACTGAGGTAACCACTGCTCCATCCAGACAAGAAGCTTTCTCTGCAGAAGCCAACACACCACAGTGGCTACAACACTAAAATGGACTTGTGAGGACTGCAGGTTCTGCTAAACTTGTAACATCACAGGACTTTTCTGTGGTATCTCTGTACCTCAGTTTTCCTGCCTGTGAAGTGGGAGCAATGATTCTGATGGTTTTTGTAAAGTGTCTTTCAGATTTAGCAATGAAAAACACTTATTAAAAGCAGGACATTATTCCTATTGAGTGTTTTCCACGAGGATAAACTCTCCAGCATCTCTGAATAATAGGCTGTGGAGTGTTGTTTGTGCATTGTATCATTCTGCAAGGAAAAATAGGTTAGGTGCTTCAGGGTGTTTGGCTTTGATCAGGAAATGATCAATGTGTGAAAGAAGCCATATGTGTTCTGTACATGAAACAAGTATTTGTTAAGGAACCCCAAGAATTTTTTTAAGAACTGTTTGCCAGCAAAAATTGCAAGTTCCTTTGTATGTATGCCAGAATGTATCTAAAATCTTATGCAAAAGCCCTTTCAACACAGAGATATCTGAAGTTAAACCAGGCAGGCTCAGCTGACCTTAGAACTTTAAAATTCAGATCATGTTCATCCTGGGACTGAAAAAAGCTGAGGAGCTTAACAATAGCAATCCAAACTTGATAGATCTGCTGCTTGGATATAGGTTACACTGAGTAAATGTTAGTCTTCCTTCTCAAAATACAGCTTTCCTCTTCAAGCAGTGTAGTGCCACACAACAAGAAAAGTGACGGGGATTTTTCTCACCACTCAAACCCAAAACTCACAGCAAAATCAGTGATATAACAAAAAACAAGAAAGGGAGCTAATACAATAATGTGCCTCAAAATTTTAAAGTTAATTAATAAAGATTTGCCTAGCCCTTCCGTAATCACGGGAGACAAAATACTTCCCAGACCCAGGAACCTCAATACCCCTGCTCAATAAAAAATCCTGTTGGTATTATTTATACAACTTTGGATGACAATGAGGATTTTGAAAACCTAAATGCAAAAATTAGACTTTCAGGATCTCAAAGCATTTGAGCCAAATACCACCATGCTCAGAGGTATTTTGTGTTGACTTCAGGATTGAAAAGATTATGAGAAAGGAAAATAGAATTTATTTCATGTATATTCTTGTTGACATTCCAGCTATGTTTTTAAGCTGACATTTTCGACCTGGACTAAACATACATTACTGTTGATTTTTAAGGTTTTCTATTACAAGAATATAGAATAGCATAAGTTATTTGATTCTCAAAAAGTAATAAGCATTGAGACATATTTGCACCTCAGTATAAACTTAGTACTTTTAAACTTTTGACTAAAACCTCTGATAACATTCAAACACATTTTATTGCTAGTGCTTTGGAGTTGTTTCTGGGACAACTCAAAATCTCTCACTCAAAAGAAAAGTACACAGTCTACACAAATTTATAACAGCTTCTCTAAATGAACAGCACTATAGTTCTAATTTTAGCTATGAATATTATTGCCATGAACTCTAAGCACTCTACTTCTAATGAGATGCTATCATAACACATGCAATTACAAATATACCCTGTAACCTTTGTAACATAGTCTGTTTTCATCCCTGCATTTTTTTTCCAGGATCTATTTTAGACTTTGGGTGGTGCAGCATTACTTTTAAGAAAACCTGGAAACACAAGAGCAAATTCATTCCTGAACATTCTTAAGATCACAGAGAACAGCTATTTAAAACATATTTGAGCCAGTATTTTAAAATCTTTATATTAAACATCTCTCATTGCCCTTCTGGATTGGAGGAATTTCAGGAACACTTTTTTAAACAACAGTCATCTAACTTTAGTATTTTATGTATTATCCATGCTTAGTGTTTTAGCATTCACCAGATACTTAAGAATTATTCTTTTGTGGGATTCCTCCCTCCTCTCCATTCCATTGATCATGGTGTATCACCCGAGTTTGAGTGTTAAAGTACTAGATTCATTTAAGCACCAAGGATTTGCAAATGCTGTTTCATTTTTACTTTTGCAATTATTTCCCCATTGTTAGGGATGAGCAAACTGCTTTATGGATTAAAAGCCTCCTGCAGAGTAAAGAGTAACTTTTGTACATGCAGCAGTCTTTGAACTGCCAACTCCTTCAGGGTCAGCATCTGTTCCTTATGCAAATTTTAAACCAGGATTAATACTCACAGTGTTTGCTACTTCCTTTCTTTAAAAAGAAATAAGAAAGCATAATAATCTCCAACTGCTCCAAACAAAACATGTAACTGAAGAAAACTAGAAGTAAAGGTTTGCACCTAGTTGCTGTGACAGTATCCAGTGTGACAGGGATGACATTCATAAAATAACTCTAGTCCCTGCCTTTTATATGCAGTACACACAGCTTTGAGGGAGAATTCAGAGAACAAAGCTGCACACACAGTAAAGAAAGAATGATGGAAGTCAAGGCAAAGCAAGATTGCTGAGCAATTCTGCTAACCAACTTTTATTGGGCTCCAACATTAGTGTCAAAATTTCCTCCCAAAGTGTTGGAAAATGTCCATTTTCATGAGAAGAAGGTGCAATTTTCTGGAGTGTTCTTGCTAAGGAGACCCTCCAGCCACACTCCATGATATGCTAAAATACAAAGCAAGTGTTCAAAGTCAAAAGAGAATGTTTACAGTCTGAATTCTGTAATCCTAGAGAGATAATAAAAAGGGTTGAATGTCACACACAGTTTAGCCCCAGCCTGATATCCAAGTTTTACTGGCATGCCAAAAGCCACCTGGAGACCTCAGCAGAACAGCACAGACTGTTTCATGCATGATTTGGAGCCAGTTACTGATGGAAGCCAATCTAGAGAGTAGTAATGGGAAAGAAACAAGAGAGGGATCAGTGTTTGTTCTAAACTAGTTTGGGGTGGGAACATGAGGCATAGGGAAACTTCATTTAAGTGTCGAGCTTTACTTTTCCAAGAGAAGTTGCCAAGGTCCCTGACGTCATGAAGATGAAGTGAGTTTCACTCCTAACATGGGCTTGCAGTCTTCTGTATTGGAAGCAAATCAGCAATGGAGTTGAACAAGGACAAATTTTGACATTGCACTGCTTAATTTCTTTTTCTGACAAACAACTGGATTTGATGAAAGCCAGTCATTTTCCAGAACCATTTCTGTAATTTTTTGTTTAGAGGTCAAGTACATCGTGTCCGCAGATGTGCATGCAAATGTCAAAAATTCCTTTTTATTGGTGTGAAGACCTAAAATGAATTTGCGGTCATGTGTGGTTGAGTTTAACTCCAGTGTTTGTGTATACTGTTGTCTGTTGAATGCAATATGTAATCTAGTTTTCCTTTGTCTTTAGGTGTAGGCTATGCAGTGATACTCATAGCTCTTTACGTGGGTTTCTACTACAACGTTATCATAGCTTGGTCTCTGTATTATCTATTCTCATCATTCACATTTGAGCTTCCTTGGACAAACTGCCACAACAGCTGGAACAGCCCAAACTGTACAGATCCCAAACTCTTCAATGCATCAGTGCTTGGCAATGGTACTAAATACTCGAAGTACAAGCTCACTCCTGCAGCTGAATTTTATGAGTAAGTGTTGACCTGACTTTGCTATTCATTGAGAATTCTGTGTCTAAGGGAGTTTCCTCTTGAAGGTAAAGTAATTTGTATCCAGCCTCTGGAATGAGAATCAGAAGATTGAGGTTAAAATGGAGCTGTAATGTTGATCTGTATTCCTGAGTGACTAAGACTTTTGCCTCTGTGATCTTTGGTTTCTGCTGTACTTGCTACTGAGCAAAATAGAATTGGACAAGACACAAATCTTCTCTATGTGCCACTTCTGTTTGCACCAGCTTTGCTAGGGAAAGGAAACACAGCAATATTCTGACAGAGTGATTCCATACCAAACTGAGCTGAGTTTAAGGCTTTAAAATAACCATTTGTTCACAGATTTGGACTGTTTCTCTACTCACAAAATATTTCAGAGCAACAGCAGACCACTGCTTCAATAGTTCAATGAAGTGACATGAAACACTGAGCAGGAGGAAAGAGCCAGGTTATAGAAAGAAAGGCTTTTACCAAAGCCTAAGCAAAAGAATGTTCTACAACATGGGCTGAGACAGGCGAAAGCACACTCAAATCAAACAGCTGGAATCAATCCTTAGAGGTATATAAATTAACATCTGAAATGTAGAACAAAGATACCAATCTCTGTATAAATATTTTCAGTATGGACTTAACAGGAGAAAATGGGATTTGATGAGGAGAAAGAAAGGGGATGAGCATCAAGCTATTGAATCAACTGTTGAATTAATCTGAATAATGAATTAATTAATATTTTTGTATTGGGAATAGAAGGATATCAGGGCACACACCTGCTGAGCAGTTAGTCCAACCCTAGAGAAACAAACACTGTTACCATAAATAACCAGTAGGTATCTCAGGGTCTCTGTTTATAGCTCTTTAACATTTGTGACCGCTGCTTCTTCTCTGGAGACAGCACATTGAAAGAGCAGTAGTGATACACAAACTGCTGGCAGGGGTTTGGGTAAATGAAACTCACTGCTTTGAAAACATGATGGGGGCTTGAGTTCAAAGGAGCTCACTAAAATGGCAAATAATGACAGCTGTGAAATCTTCTGCCCTTACAATAAAAGGCTTAAGTCTTAGTAAAGGAAAATGCAATCCCTACACTCTTTCTTTGCCTTTTTATTATTTAAAATGGTTCTGTGCAACTTCTGCTATCACACCATGCTTGGGTAATGATTTTGACTTTGCAGTGGGTGAGGTTGTAGTAGAATTGATTTATGATGTTTTGATTTAGTTCCACTGATCTGGGGAACAGGTCAATTCATGCTTGTCTGTACCCTGAAACTTGAAATATTATGGTTCTTTCCTCATCATGGAGTAGATTCAAGGTGCAGTGTTCAGAAGGTAAGAATGAAAATGGAATTTGACATTTTTTTATGCTTTGATCCCTGAATTTTGGGGCTGTAATTAGGTTACTAGGCCCTGTAGTTATTAGTGACTACATTAGATTGCAAAAATGAGAAGGGTAACCACTTAACTAAAACATTCTATAACATCTGTTTTCCCAGCTGTAAAAACAGGGAATCACAAGGGGCATTATATTCACTTATCCAGTATTTGCATGAGCTCATCAGGTCCAGCTGTACAGCTCAGGTGTCGAACCAAACTTGTACAAAGTCCTAGTGTATTCAGATCCAGCCCAATAAATGAAATCAGAAAACAGTTTATTTCTTATATCAAATAACCTTATTCATGCTTATGGTCTTCTTACAAGGAGAGTTGACTCTTTTGATTATAAAGTTTCATATTTTGTGCCAGAGTCACAAAAGAAAATGGGAAGTGATACAGCTTAAACTTGGATTTCTAGGTTGTGCAGTTACATCAGAACACTCACACACAAACTTTTGACCTCTGGTGGGCAGGCTGAGGGGAAGCAGGGAGACCAGAAACACCACACATTTATTTTGCAGTTGGAGAGTGACTGAAAAGAGGCACTTCCAAGACAGGTCTCAAGCAGAGAGCTGGTATGATTATTCTGAAAAGACACAGACACTTCTTTTGGGGACATAATTCTTTCAGACTAAGCTGGCCTGACCATGAATTTAGAATTGATTATTTCCTGAAGCCCTGTAGCTGCCAGAGCTGACTGTCTCTATCTCCACCAGCACAGGAATAAACTGTGGGAGGAAGTGGGAGTATTGTGATGTGACAGTTCATCAAACACTACAAGAAAGGTACCTCAAATCCAGCAGAAATATGCTGGTTGTCACTACTCATACTGATTGAAAAAGGGAAAACTTGCAATCTAGGCCAAATCTATCAGCTCTCCAGTATGTGGCTGGGAGGAATAGCAGAGAGAAACCTCTAAGCCTGAGATTTGGAAGAAATCATTTCAAGTTGCAAATTCCATGCCAAGACAATGACAGGAGAACCTTAAAGAACATGTTTGGCTTTTGTTTTCAAGCCTCAAGAGCTGGGCAGAACTTAAGGCTGAAGTGCCTCTACACTGAGGCCTTGTAGAGAGTTTCATTTTACCAAGTCTGGTTTTGGTTGTCGAAGCCTAATTCAGACCAAGGTGCCACTGATGTCATGGGGACAGGAAGGAACTCTACAATACTTCATTAGAGATGCTTGAAATCAACTATAAAGTATTTGTACACTGTAAACTTGGCAAACCGAGCTAAAATTTAATAACAACTGGAGCCTTTCTCCTAAGTAATAGCCAGACATAAAAGAAACTCAGTTAGGAATAAAATGCCAACTCCTCATTTCTTTAAGGACACACATTACTTTAATTCCTTCCCTCTTCAGTGGTTTGGAATTGAACACAGCAAATGAAAGGAACCTTCTACTCTTTCCACACATGTTAAAATAATTCAATATAAACTTTTTTCCTTTGGAAGAACAGAAGTACATCACGAATAAAATTCTCCTATCTATATATCTCCTATCTAGCCATATTGCCCCTATTTAAATGCTTTTTCTGAACACAGGCATGCATACTTTATATTTGTTCTCTCCATTCTTGTGTCTGGGAAAAGTCTGTTACCATCTTGCTTTCATTTATGCTGACAATTAAAAAACACCAGTTTGGAGGAACAAAAGCACTATTCTTCTCACAAGGTACTGTGCCTGCAAAAAATCACGATCTGTTGTAGAAACAAATTTTGAAATTTTTTTAGAAAAAACTGAAATTGTCAGCAAACATTGGGCTACAGCTATTTCCCTCTGACAATGCTTTTTTCTCAGGGCTGTAATCCATTCTTCTGCATGAGAAATTTTACAGGGAAATTTTCATGCCAGATTCAATAAAGGAAATTCAAAGAATTAATAAGTCTGCCCAGCTGTGAGCAATTGCGAAAACCTACTTAAGAAAAGAAGTGAAACCAAGATTCAGTCACAGCAGTCTACATTTGTCATATTTATGAACATCATGCTTATGAAACTCATGAGAAGTGTGTGAACCAAGAACATCCTGGGAAAAAACCCTCACCCCATATAACAAATGTTACTTTTATAGATCAATAGTTTTGTGCTTTAGGATGCAACTCTTCAATGGAAATGCCACCCCAGGGAAAGGGTCTACATAGTTCAATATCACAGAAATGGATCACAGAAATGACCAACACTATAGACTCCAAAGATGCAGGAACCCATCCACATTGAACAATTGTGCAGCAACTTCTCCCAAAAGAGAAAACACTACTTCAAAAGTCAGCATAAGCAATTCTGCCTATAAATGTGTATGAAAACTGAATCAGGCAATAAGAACTAATGAGAATGGATAGCCCTATAGTCTCCTAATCATATCTGGTGTTTCCATTCAGCTTTTCTGAAGCAGTAAATTTTGGAGAGCCATGAATGTGCTGAATGTGCACAGTAGCAAAGGAGGTCAGAATTGCTAAGTTAATGGGAGAATAAAGTCTTCAGTGCATTGAGATAAACATTCTCTGTATTATTGTGTTTCAAAAAGAAATTTCACCTGCAGTGGGGCAACCCTGGATGTACAGACAGGGAAGGAGATGCTGGAAAGCAGTGCTGTGGAAGGGACCTGGGGGTCCTGGTTGATGGCAAGCTGAAGATGGTCAGCAGAGCCCTGGCAGCCAGGAGGGACATCCAGGTCCTGGGGGACATCACACCATCAGGGAGCCAGCTGGGCATGGGAGGGGATTGTCCTGCTCTGCTGTGCACTGGGGTGGCCTCATCTGAGTGCTGGGGGCAGTTCTGGGCACCACAGTATAAAAATTAGATGTTTTTAGTTGTTATGGAGAATCCAAAGGAAGGCTGCGAAGGTGGTGAAGAGCCTTGAGGGAAAGCTGTATGAGGAAGAGCTGAGGTCACTGGGTCTGTTGAGCCTGGAAAAGAGAGACTGAGGGGAGAGCTCATTGCAGCCACATCTCCCCCAGGAGGGGAAGAGGAGGGGCAGGCACTGATCTCTGCTCTGTGGTGGCAGTGGCAGGACCTGAGGCAGTGCCCTGGAGTTGTGGCAGGGGAGGTCTATGTCAGATATCAGAAAAGGTTCTTCATCCAGAGGGTAGCTGGCCACTGGAACAGGCTCCCCAGGGTCACAGCCCCAAGCCTGCAAGAAATGTTTGGATAATGCTCTCAGGCATGGGAGATGTGGACATTTCTTGGAGATGCAACACTTGTACTCAACGATCCTTGGGGATCCCTTCCAACTCAGTATATTCTGTGATTAAGTACCAATAATAACTTACTATATGCCAGCCAGGGTGCCACAAGAAAATTATGTGATTCCCAAAATCTATCTTGGAGTCTATTATTACACAGCTGCATTCTCCAACACAAGAGGGAGCTGAGATATCTAGATAAAGACCCAGATGCTGCTGCATCCCCCTGGCATCCCCCTGGATTGTGCCCAGCACTCCAGGGTGGGGTGAGGCACACAGGGCACAAGCACAGCACCTCAGATGGCTCAGCTGCTCTCCTGTGCTCTAGCCTATAGGAGAGCACTGTCCCAGAGCCAGGAGACCCTTCAGCATTGCAGCTGTGCCTTCTCAGAGCTCTTTACAAAGCATCCAGAGACACCCAAGCAGCTCAGACACAGCCCTGGGTATGGCAGAGATGAGACAGACCCTTCACGTGGAGCCACTCTGCACCCCCAGCCAGCTCAGAACTACAGCTACAGCTGCAGGTTCTGTGCCAGAGTCAGCCTCACACTGCCATGGGGACACAAACTGCCACGAAAACTACAGCTGAATGGAAGTAATGCTATTTGTGAAATGGAAATTCCAGGAGCTTGGCAAACTCTGCAAAGAGATCTCTGTCCACAGCAGCTTAATGCAGACAGCCTAACCTTCCACAGGTGAAGGAAAACCACATTTCATGCCCTGCAGGAAACTGGCAGCAGTGATGACTGAGCTATGTTTGCCCAAATATATAACACAGAAGATGCATGTAGAAGAGCTTTCTAATTGAGCACAATTATCATGCTTCAAATTGCCTTCTAAACTGAGTATGCAATTTATTTTCTATAGATTGCACATTGTATACACTGACTGTTCTTTTAGCATCTTCAATCTACAATTTGCATTAAGTTTTAAATCATAAAAACATAGTCTAACTACCAGAATAGGGAATATAGTTTGGACCAGGACTATGTCTATTTATACCTTATCCATTTTGCTGATTCTTAGTTTATGCAAGCCATTTGTGTTTGATCTCACAAATATGACTACTAACTTTTAGAAGTACTTAGATGTTCCTAGAAGTACTTCATATGTTAACTAACAAATACATCCGTTAGTCTACATACTAGTTTACTGACAAGGGATGACCTTTTTGAATTCTAAATTGACCTGATGGAAGGCATCTGAAATTTAAATAAATGGAACCCTTTTATTGAGCTCATCAAATTTAGGCAAGTAACTTTTGCCTCTAATAAAAAGAGAAAGAATGAGCCTATAGTGCTGTGTAAACATATTTGGATCAAAAATGAAAATTATGATTGATTTTGGATTGAAAAATTGAGGTCTACTCCAAGACCTTAAACTTGATCTGTTTATGCAAAATTTTTTAAATTTCCAAAATACAATCACATAAATCTGTCCAGTGATGAATAATACATAAATCTCCCTAGAAAGTGATAATCTGACAAAATTCTACAGAGAATTCTACACCTAAAATTCTTAAATCCTGATTTCTGGCCATAGCTTAGATGTGTTGGAGTGAAAATGATACAGAGTAATTTTCAGATCACAACCCTTGGCGTTTCTTCTTTCCAGCTTTGGTTCTCTGTTTATGAGCAAATATTCACCACTTCCGTAACAAATACATTCTGAAATGCTCAGAGTAGAGACAAAGCACACATTTATAATAATCCTTATTTTACAGATGGGAAAACCAAGAGACAGAGAACCATTTATTGGTTCCAACATTTCCTGTTATTAAAACTATGACTGGATCCTTCATTTATTGAATCATACTGAGCAGCTGCCCTACTACTCCTCAGTAATTTGTTTTTAGTAGGATTTATGTATGAGTACCAAGCAGCTGAGCTGCCTGTTGGCTGTTCAGTGTCTGATACCAAATTAAAGGGGACCCAAGTACCTGAGAAAGACTAAACAGAGTCAGTGGTGCTAACAAACAAACTGGTGTTTGCAGATTTCAGTGGAGGTGAACTATTTCCCTTTAGCTGAATGCAGTGTGGAGGTAAGGCAGAGCTTGTGCCAGAGTTCTTGGGTGACCAGGAGAATCTTCCCAGCAGAGAGCACAGGGAAGGAGAGAATGAGAAGAAATTTCCCTTGAGGGGAACTACAATGGGTGAATGCAGCTTCAAACTGAGAGCCCTTCACATTCCTGCCCCTCCTGCAGATCGGTGGAACCCAGATGTACAATCTCAAAGTCATTGCAAATGTCATTTACACTCCCTGACATGGAATGCAGTCTTAGCAAAAGCCAAGCTCCTTAGCACAAATCCCTGGCTTCTAGAGCATGTAGTTTGAATCTTGGTGCTGTTTAATTAAATATTTCTAGAGCTCTGACTAGAATATAAGAAAGCTTAAACAATTTATTTGTTTCTCTTGCATATAGTCTAACACAATAAAATAGATCCTTGTTCTACTGTCAGCTCCATCTGTTAATGTTTATTCTCAGTCTTTCCCCCCATAACAACCTCTTCTAATTTTTGCATGTATTTCTCATCTACTTTCATTCTCTTCTCAATAACAGCAATCTGCAAGCAAAACATTAATTCTAGTTGTCTTACTACCAATGGTTTTTCCTTTCTTTTTGGCTCATTTGACTTCTGAGAACATATTTTGTTAGAAGAATTGGACAAACATTTCTCCACTTATGACGTTTCAGAGACTGTTACAGTAATTTCACAACTAGAATGCACACCGGACTATAAGGCGCACTTTTTTTTAAAGCGAGGATCCATGCGCAACGAAGTAATGAATTAGTAACGGGATCGCGGGGTTTGCTGGCAGGTGCTCAATTTGCAAACATTTTTCACGGGTCGGTGCAGCCTTTAAATGCAGCCCTAGGCGCCCTCCCGGTGCCGTGGGCCCCGGCACTCCCGCCCACCCCCAGCACCGGCTGCCGCGGCTGCCTGCATGGCTGCCGCGCAGCTCACACTTCCAGGCTGGCAAATTTCTGAACTTTGTCCATATATAAGGAGCACTGGACTATAAGGCACACTTCCATGTTTTGATCAAAATTTTAGTCAAAAAGGTGCACCTTATAGTCGTGAAATTACTGTACTTATAACATGCTCAAGACATGCTCTGGACATAATTTGAAGGAGTTGACAGAGAACAGAGGATTCACAAAGCTTCTTCATTGACTGCCAGTAGGCTTCTACTGCCACAGTGAAGCGCCCGTTCCTGCTGCCCACAGCTTGAGAAGTGGAAAAGCCTTTTTCCCCCAGTGACTTGGCTTTGTTTCTGTATATCTGGTATGCAGGCGAGGAGTTCTGCACCTGCACGAGAGCCGTGGGATCCACGACCTTGGCTTGCCTCGCTGGCAGCTTTCCCTCTGCCTCTTGGTGGTGGTAATCATTCTTTTCTTTAGTCTGTGGAAAGGCGTGAAGACTTCAGGAAAGGTAGAGCTAATATTGTCCTTCTATCTTGACTACATTCTACATTCTATGTCTACTTTAAGAAGTCTCCTAGTTTTAGAAAGCAAGAAAATAAATCACTGGTTTTGAGTTATCCTAAGGGATTAAAATATCACATTTTTTGCGTAATATTCCAACTGAAAATTTTATTAATGCATTATTTTCAATTCAGCATGGGTGTTTCATATAGAAAATATTTTAAAATACTCAAAATTGTCTTAAATGTGTGTCTTCTTCTTAGCCAAATGTACTAATACTTCAATGGTACAAGAGGCTTTGGTTTTATTATAAAAAATGCCATCTCAAGAGAAATATCTGATCAAAGTAATTGGAAATCATTCTTTGACATCCCTCAGAAAAATATCTCAGCAGAAATTCTAGAGCTGGATACATCTGAGAGCTTTTTGTACATCTTCATGAAAGTATCATTTAACATCAGGCAATGACTGCACTTTTTAGTAAACAACTTATAGATGAGGAGTAATCAGCAGTCTAACACACACTGACACTGTCTTCTGTTTGTCAAAACTGTCTCCTACTGGTATCTGTAAACTCATATATGAAAAGACTGATGACATGTAACAGCATTTTCCTCATGTCCCAAAAAGAGCTTCTCCATCAAACTGAATGGACTAAACCAAGAAAATGCCAGCTGTACTTATTACATATCCTTAAATCTTCTGTAACCTCTGATTGACCTTTGGGATCTCTGTTGTCTGCAGGTTGTTTGGATAACAGCCACTTTGCCTTATGTTGTATTATTTGTCTTATTAATACATGGAATAACCCTGCCTGGTGCATACAATGGAATAAATGCATACCTACATATAGATTTCAGAAGATTAAAAGAAGCCACAGTAAGTGTACTCTTCTCATTCCCTAATTATTAAACCTGTTGCCTTTGTTATTGAGACTGAAAATATTACAGCTAACTCCTGAAATTAAATAGCCATTCTTCTGCTTCTGCCTAAGGACTGGTCCCCTTTCTCTGACAGTTTAACTTTCCAATACTCTCCAAAACAGGCCTATCTCACACTGAGCCCAAACAATTCAGATCACAAAACACCTGTGTGAAGACGTGTCAGACCCCTAAAAAGTCCTTGCTTTTATTGTGCACCCAGTAAACTGCAATATCCTTTATACAGGAAATTGGAGTCATGCACAAATTTGATTCTCAAAAGACTAAGAATTCCCTCAAGAAGAAGATCTGAATAGCTAGCTTAAATACTTAAATAATACTTATAAACAAAAATACTGGCCTAGGAAACCTTGCTAAACATAAAAAGTCCAGACTAACTCACCTAATCAAACCATGGTCCTTCATACAAATAAGATTTTCAGATGTATGATGTTCTTATCTTACCGATGAAAGTAATGTACATTTCACTGTATCATTGAACATATCCAAAGCAACCCAATCTGTAGAGTAAATTCGAACTAAGAATTCTTTCATACATTGTAAAGCCAAATCTACACTTACAGTTGCTAATACATGAAGTTAGCAGCATTTCACACCTACAGAAAGCAAAGACTACTGAGATATTTTATCCCTGTGCGATCCTAAAAATAGCATAAATCTTTTATAAAACAGTAGCATTTCTTTGGATGCGTCACAAGGCCATTGAAATGGTTATAAATCTGAAAAGAAACAACATCATTTTACTAGAAGGAAATGCATCATCTTGAAAAACTGCAGCTTTCAGAAATGTCGGTAGTCTGTCCATATTTGCACTGTGCCTTTCCTATGAATCCTATCTTGATTTTTCCTGAATTATTATTAAAGGACCTCAAGCATTACAATATAGACATATCTTTTACATTCTCAGCCAAAAAATATGTTCTTGACTTTCTAATGCTAAATTTGAAAGCAGGCATTTCTTCAAAAACAGACCTAGACCCCATGTCTATTTTGGAATAATCCAATTCAGATATGGGATTATCATCCACCTTTATCACAAGGCAGTAGCCACCCCAGTAATTCACATCTATGCATACACATAAATACAAAGATACAAAGATGAACAAAGCAGGTATTTATATTTTTCTTATATATTTTAAGTGCTGTTTGGAAATAAACACCACAATTTCAACTAGATATCTGTGGAGCTGTACTAGCTGTACCAGGTCTTCAGAACCAAATCTGCCTTCAGCTTCTGGAAGGACATTCTGTGTGCTGCTCTTTCTTGGCTTAATATTTCTGCAGCTGCTATTTAGATGACCCTAAAGTTGTTTGTGTCTAAGACTAAATTTTTCAGACAATAACAAAAAGTTGCCCTAGAATAATAAAAGACTAAAGATCACTTATGCTGAGAAGGGCCACTAACTGCTTTGTCATGTCTGCCCTTCCCCTCTTGGAGACTGGGATCCCTGCTGCTGCAATAGCCTTGTGTGTTTAATCTTTGTCCTCCAAAGAAGGAGCCTCCAAAGGCTCCAAAGAATAGAATCCCACTTCATTTCTGTGTCAGTGCATCTCTGGATGTGATATCGGATTTTTTTGTTTCTTCCAAATGAAGAATCTATTAAAAAAAATCCTAAATCACAAGCAGTAATGACCCACAGAGGGCTCTGCCAATGCTCTTCTGAAGCCCTCAGCACCCTGACCACTGCCAAGGTGTGCCTCATTTTGTGGAGCCACAAACTGCACTGCACTGAAAATGCACAGAAGTTATAACAGCATAAGCACTTAACAAGGCTGGAAAGACTGATGACTACCTACTGTAAAATGTTCCCATTTGTTTGTTTTTAATACATTTAAAAACAGTGTTCGATCATAAAATAAATTCGATTACACATAAATCAGAAGCTGTGAAGATGAGAAACATAAGCATGAACTGCAGAACGAGCCCTGCTGTCTTTCATTCTGCTTGGTTAGATCAAAGAGAATGTTTTGCATTCATTCTTAATTGTAAAGAAATTTCTGATTTCTGCTCTTCTTTCCCTTCACCTTGATCTTCTCAATTTGTTTCCTAATCAGCTACTATGAGCCAAGACTCTTACTCAACAGATACTTCAGCATGTGCTTAAATCCTTTGGGAGGCAGCAGGTGCTGATCTCTTACTTGAGTCAACAGGACTTAAGGGTGCTTAAGGGTGCTTGAACAGTGAGAAAAAGTGAATGGAACTGCACTGGCAAGATACAAAAGAGACACAGAACCACTAAAAATAAGTGTCTTGTGTTGGCAGTATGCAGATCTGGTTATAGTTTAACAAAATTGATGTTAAAAATTTTCAGGAATTTTGCTAACAACAAAAGTTATCTGAATTTTTCAAAAAACAAGAACAAACAAAGGAGACTTTGCATCCCTCCTTCCGCATTATTATCCACATAAAGGCTTTTCAGAGAATACAAACTTATATGATCTCAACCTTTGTGTGAAAACAGACTATTAAGATGTAACTGGTATATAAAAATAATGAATAAGGAACTAATGTTACTGGGTAGTTCTGTTATTCATTGAAAGAAATCCCTGATACCTAAAAATTGTATTAACTACAATTTAAGAAAACCAAATCCTCCCATCCACAGCAATAAACTCTCCATAGACTGCTCTTCATATTATCTTTCAAGTAATCAGCTCTCCACAGTTCATAGAATTCAGTTTTTCTACAAACCCAGAGTACCATAAATGATTCATGGTGTCCAGCTGGCAGCAGTTGAAAGCATCTATCATCCACATGGAGAAAAAAAGAGATCACCAGCCTAAGAGCTTTCCTATATCATGTCAGTATGGCACTCTCTTCCTTTCCACTAGGCCAAATATAAAAGTGTAGCACTAAAGTCCCAGTGCAGACAGAGATCATAAGCTGTGTAGATCAGTCAGAAAGTCACTGCTGAATAGATATATTAGATCTGATTTTTTAGAGATTTATGAAAGATGAAATCCAGTGCTTTTCATAGTTCTTCCAGAGTTCTTGGCAGATTTAATCAAACATTGCAGATCTCATTTTGAGAAATGTTGAGTATTATTCATACCACTGACTTCCTTACTTCTGTTGGAGATGTTTGTTTAAAAATCTCTGCATAACAAGAGAAAAGGGGAAACCCTCATTAACCAAGGCTATTTTCAGGTTTCTGGTTCTGGGAACCAGGACCATGGCATTGCTCCTGACTGGATGAATGGATATTGGTAGGAGGGACACTTTAGAAAATATTATAGCATTTAAGATGTTTTCCCTGGTGGACAATCCTTAAAACGATCAAGCTGCATCTAAACTGAAATGTAGTGACTATCACAGGAATAACTTTTTCTTCAGCTAAGTGAGAAAGCTGTGAGATAAATCTGCATGGCTCTGTTCACAGCACATCAGTCATGCTTCAGCTCCTGAATCACAAAAATATCATGTAGAGTGCACTAACAGTCACTAAAGGAAGCTCTGGTATGGGAAAGAAAATGTCCTGTAACTCTTGACCTATTAACTATTTTTAGTTTTCTGGTTGTACATTCCAAACTAACTTGGAACAAGAGCGGTTAGAAGTGTATTTCTTCTGGGAAATACCAGGAGAAAAACCCTGCAATCATTTCAGTTCTGGGTAAATCTCAGAGGTACCTGTCCCACTGCAGAGCCCAGGAGTGTGTGTGTGCTCTGGGGACTTGTGTCCTGCTCAGGTTCTGCCATTCCATGTGACACACTCCGGTTAGCATGAATAACAATTGTTTCCCAAAAGCTGGTTGTCTTGCTTTTCTCCTGCTGTATCCTTGTGGGCTGGACTGACACTGGCAATGTTGGTGTCATTATGCAGGTGTGGATTGATGCAGCTACTCAGATATTTTACTCCTTAGGAGCTGGGTTTGGCGTTTTAATTGCATTTGCCAGTTACAATAAGTTTGACAACAACTGCTACAGGTAAGAGCCTCTTCTTCCATTACTGCTGCAAAATTGTGCTATTTTAGTCTGCAGCTGAAATAAGCTTCAAACTATCTTTTTCTCTTCAGTCATATTAATGATGGTGAGTTTTGTGTAGACATAGTAACCAACCCAAATCTTGAAACACTGAAATTTTAGTAACAGGAACCTGCCAAGATATCTGCTACTCTCCAAAGCAGAATGGGATTAGATTTGGACTTTAGACAGCTGTGTAAACTGCGCTGGTGTTTGCCTTTCAAAAGTACCATTAAGTGCAACAGTGAGAACAGGATTAAATGTTATCGGTGCAGGAACTAAAAGCAGAAAGATTCCAGCTTCCAGAAGGGTTTCTGTGCTTTGGGATTATAGTTCTGATATTTTACATTGCACTCCAGTTTAGGAATGCACTTTAAATCAAGTCAGTTTGTGTTTTGCTGAATCACCACCATGGAAATTCAACCAGAATCACTCTTCGCCTTTCCAACATTAAGATGTTTTGTTAACATTCCATTTTGGAATTAAAACAATCATCACTTTTCCAATGAAATACAAATTCAGAAAGTACATGTATTAAAAATGCATTGTGAACAGAAGGATGGGGGGAAAATGTTAAAGAAAATCCCTGTCTAGGTCTTCAAGTTTTTTTCACTGGGATGTTCTTTTCTCTGTGTTTAGGGATGCTTTGCTGACTAGCACCATTAACTGTGTCACAAGCTTCATCTCAGGATTTGCAATTTTCTCCATATTGGGCTACATGGCTCATGAGCACAAAGTTAAAATTGAGGATGTAGCTACTGAAGGTAGGAAGTTAATTTTACATTAATTTTAACCCTTTCCCCCCATCATTTCTTTGCAAATGTATTTATGTTTGTTTACAATAAGTGTGTTAAAATCTCGTGTAAGTGACCTGATTTAACTTACTTAGAACTAGAACTCTATGTTTAAATCCCTCGTTGAAATGTGAACTCTAAATTGTGTTGATTCACCTCAGCTCTACTGAATTGAGGTTCCCCAGCATCTTGCCCCCACAGGTTTTTCCCATTCAAGAAACCACTGGACAATATCTTACAAAAGTACTGCTGCTCAGTGCCAGGTGACCGGTTTTGATGGTTTTCTAAAGCTCAGCTCTATAGATCTTGGTCTCAGATCCTGCACTTCTCACCACATCCAAGAGTGCTCTTGCTAAACAGAGAAGTCTACATCCACATAATTCTTTCTCCACTACAAAGCTGAAAAAATAACTAATAAGGTTGGAAATATTAATAAAATGTTATTCAATGTGGAAAACAATGTCATAGGGTTTTTCTTAATACCAAACCATCATGAGCAAATAAATAAAACATTTTAGATATATTCTGGTATAACACAAATTTTGTTTTAACAGTACTCAGAGCGTGACAAGGACTGAAATGAAAGTCAACTTACTCATGATTTATCTTAATAAAATGAACACTTTTCTAAAGATAAGAAACATCATGTAGTGACACCTTTTTTCCCCCTTTTCTATTCCAGGAGCTGGTTTAGTTTTCATCCTGTACCCAGAGGCAATTTCAACTCTTTCAGGATCTACATTTTGGGCTGTGGTGTTCTTCATCATGCTTCTTACTCTTGGCATCGACAGTTCTGTGAGTTTTTTTCCTTCTAGCCTTGACATTGTTCTTTTCCTGTCTTATTCTGTAACTAGAGAGGCATTAGTGTTAAGCAGAGGGTTACGTTTCAGGTAAACATTCTGTACATTTCCTAAATCTGTTTTCACAGTCATAGACAACAGAGCAATACTACTACTCACTGCATGATAGACACTCTCCATCATTAAGAAGTTGAAGAAAAGATTAAATCTTTGACAAGCCAGTAAATATTTACTCCCTGCTACTTTTTTATGACTTTACAGAGGGGCTGTTCATCAGCAGTTATTATTGTTTAAATTATTACTGCTATGAACCTGCAAAAAGGTTTTGGAGCCCTGCTTGCAGAACACAAGACATTGAGTAGAGTGGTTTGTAGAAGAGATTATTAAATGTGCTGAAATCCACTAATCTGCTCAAGACAGACAATGTCTGAAGGTACTCTCATTGATTTTCTACAAGTCATGATATACAGAATTTCCTGTAAATTTAATCACAATTTAAAAGTCACATCAGAATATTCCCATAGTGGTTGCATTTTCTTGTAATCTTACAGTAAAATGCCTAATCTAACAAGTAGATTTGTTCTTTAATGGGATAAGTCGTACAACAACTTGATATTCAGGATCACAGAAACTTCAACCCAGAAAATGTTCCAAGTCCCCAAACAACTTTTGTACTGCCTTGATCTACCAAAGGGGCCTCAAGACATCTTGTTATATTTAACTTAAAGGTTGATAAATTTCTGGAAAACCAATTAGGGTCTTCAAGAAATAGTGAACCATGGACAAACTTTCATCCTCTTTGTAGAGCAGAGGTTTCTTACTATTCCAAAGCATAGAAGTCTCTTCTGAAGTTCAGAATGTACGAAGTTGATCTGGGAATTTCTTGCTTGAAATGGCAAAACACGGTATTTCTTTTGCTTACAACTTCAGGAAAATTCATTCCTTTTCAAGGACAAGAAAGGGAAAGAATGAATTGACATGGAAAAGAGCAAAACTTAAAAAAAAAATGGGGGTTGCAGTAGGAAGTTTTGATAATCATTGGCAAATAGCTGAATGAGATCTTGTGGAGTGAGGGCTGAACTGTAAAGGTCAGGTTCAGGACTAAATATTTCCAAAGTGTTTGGATTCCAGCTGAAGACCAATGAGGTTTGTCTACATAGACTAAGATCTGCATCCTTAGACAAAAGTTTGAGGGAAGATTATATGTGGGATTGTAGTATGGCCATTTTTCAACTGTAAGCAAATATGAAGGGTCAAGCACAGCGAAAGGACATGAATGAAAAGAACAAAATTCATGATCAGAAGTGTCTAGATCCAAAACAGTTAACAATGCAACAGCAGTAAATGTAAGGCACTGTAAAGAAACTTAGCAGTGACAGAGACATGAGGCTTTAGATTGCAGAACACAATTTTCCTACAAATGGAGAAAAGTCTTTCTTCTGGAGCTAAGTGAACTAGTGAACTATGGCCAAGTTTAGTTCTTTCCTTCTAAAAGGGGAAGGATTTACTGGTCCAAGATTTGTCATAATTTCCCAAAGAAAACTCAGGTCCTGCAGTACTTTTTATGGTGATAATTCTCTGTTACTGATTTCAACCAGAAATATTTTAATCAAAGGTTTATAGGAAGGGGAAAGGCTGTGTTAGCACCTTCTAGCCAACTGTTGTATTGCACCAAGCACTTCAGATCTTGCCATGGTCTTTTAGCATCACAAAAAGCATAGAATTAAGCCTTTCCAAAATATTAAGTAAATTTGTTTACTATAATATAAGATGGAAATTAATTTTCATAACTTTTTGTTGGAGTGGGGGCAGAATGTTTTCATTAATGAAAATAAATTAAAATTCATAAACACCTACATAATCCTACAATTTAAATGAAAATTTGTATCTTTCCCGTATTTCAAAACAATAGCTAATGTTCCTCATTAACTTCTAAAAAGCTAAGCAAAATTCTTTCATGTTTCAACCAAAAAAATACAGCAGGCTTCCTTTGTAGTAACTCTTCCAAGTCTGCAAAGATTTTTGTCAAGCTGGATTTCATTAATCAATGGCTAAAGTGAATCTTTGTTCAGTATATTTCCTTTAGGCACTTATTATGCCTGTCTTTATTAAGAAGCTTAGTTACTTTAGCTAGCAGCTTTTTCCCCAGAGTATATTAAAATGTATATTCTTTTCCCCAAAGTACTGTCTACTTATTGTTCTCTTGAGTCAGCAAAGAGTCCTCAGAGGAGATGGCTGTGGAGGCAACAACCACTCTTCTTGTCCAGTTTCCTGACCCAGTCCTTTAGCAGAAGAAAACAAAGCCTCATACCACCAGAGCCTTACAGCTGAAATGTCAGAAATCACAGGGTGGTTGGGTATTCATTACACAAGCATTCTGCAGCCTGTATTTCCTACAGTCACTGCATTTAACCAAAGCTTTTGCCTTCCCTTCCTCAGATGGGTGGGATGGAGGCCGTCATCACTGGCTTGGCGGATGATTTCCACCTTCTGAAACAGCACAGAAAGCTCTTCACCTTCAGCGTTTCTTTTGGCACTTTCCTACTTGCCCTTTTTTGCATCACCAATGTAAGTACAACAAAAGTTTCCATCACAACATTACCTTAAAAATGCCATTAACCTTGTCAGGTGAAATATGGATAGGCTGACTATTTTTTTGACTGGGTTTTGGTACAAGATCAATTGTTATCAGCCAAGCCTACAAGACTTTGTTCCAAAGAACTGTCTGTGCTGCTGCTGGGTTTATTTAGTTCTGTGTGCTTTCTTTTGTGTTTGTTTGGGTTTGGGTTTTTGGTTTGGTTTTTTGTCTTTTGGGGTTTTGGTTGATCGGTTGGTTGGTTATTGTTTGGTTTTTTGGGGTTTTTTTGTTGTTTGGTTTTTTTTTTGGTTTTTTTTTTTTGTTGTTGTTGTTTGGTTGTTTTTTTTTTCTTTTTTGGTTTTTTTTTTTTTGTTTCTGTTTGGCTTGGTTTAGGATTTTTTAATTACACCATATGGAACTGTGTGGAGTGGTTATTCCTCTGTGAGGAGCTAAGAATTTAAAGTGATCATCTGGCTGTTCTCTTCTTGAAGAAAATAAAAGACATTCACTTCTTATGGAAGGAGTCTAGAATAATTATCTACTTTCCCCACCTTGTTTCCTAATGTTCCTTCATGTACCTAAATCTTGACATCTTTTACTCTTAAGACCATATTAAAGCACACTAAAATCTTATCCTGAACATTTAGTAATCTGTATTTATCACTACCATCAGACAATGTTTTGCCTCATCTGGCTTTTTACAACTAATTAAGGAATGAGAATCACAGTGTTCTAGGCTGGAGAGAATTTTCTCCTTTTTTGACCATAAAAAAACAGAGAGAGCTGTTCACAAAAATGCCAAAACTGACAGAAAACAATGAAACTTGAGGAAACCACCATGAAAGCAGATGTGCTGAGCCTCTCTCCATCCCTAGTAATGGTTTCCACATCTATTATTAAGATTACTGAAATGGCATAAGTTTATAAACAACTACGTTCTTTTTACATTAAAATATTCCAATATTTTTGCTAAAGTTTCCTCAAACTGAGAAACATTGGAGATTCTAAAAGAGATATATAGTTTAAAACACCTATCCTTTTAATTCCATACTATTTCTGTTGCTACCTAAAAACTGAACATGCTCCTCTTTAGTCAAAGTTTCAACTGGAATAAAATTTCCTGAAGTACAATATCAGAAGAAACTTACTGTTAGGAACCTGAACAGGAGTCAGTGGATGCAATTCCACTGCCTCCTACTGAGCTAAAGATTCAAGATAAGACCTAACTCTAGATTTTAAATAATGGCACCTGTTTATTTTAGACTTAAGCTCACTCCTCTAGCTGGGAATCGCAAAACTGTCCAGAATAGTCCAAATGTACCGGTTCATGTACCTAAAGACCAACATTTCTGATGTATGAAAAACAAAAAGAAAAACCCTTGGGAGAACATCACATCACTGTTTGATTTTGCCCCCGAAATTTAAGGCTTATTTTCAAAGGTAGCTGTTTCTGAAACAAACATGTTTCTTACAAAATCATGTTAGTAATTCACTTTGCTAGGTTTGATTGCAAAGACATTCATTTGGAGCAGGTGTAGAGCAAAAACAAGAGGTCAAACTCAGATGTCATTCAATGAGCAACATTTTCTAACACGACAACCAAAGTTCATTCCATTCCCAGACAAGTCCCCACAGAATAAAAAACCTACACGAGTTCTAAGTACTGGTCTCCCTATTTTTGTAAATATGCACAGCTGTTTCAGAAAAAAAACATCTTAAAAAAAAAAAAAAAAAGGCAACTGATTACAGAGAATGAAATCACCTATTTAAACAATACAAGTGATTTATACCACTGGTGGTAAAAACACAGAAAATAATTCTTTTGCTCCTCCCCTTCCAAACAGGCATAATCAGATAAAGTTTGGTTGTGAAAAGATATTTTAACAAAAATCTACTTCAACTGCAAACATTTCAGTTGTTTATGTGTGACAAAGAGACACTTTATCTGGGTTCATTTTGCAACAAATCTGGATCTAATAGTTTTCCATTCCTCTTTAGCCCAAACTCAGAAAAATGAGCAGTAATTTACACAAATACATACCACAATACATACCACAGTGTAAAACACGGCAAAAAGCAGTCAAATTGCAGTTGAAAATAAAAAATAAAAATAAAAATAAAAATAAAAATAAAAATAAAAATAAAAATAAAAATATCAGTGAAACAAGACTTCAGTAGATGCATTTCCAGTTCTCACTCATGAACCACTAAGCACAAAATGTGCTGTTGGGAGGAAGACAAGGTTTGCTGTGTGCACTGAGCAAAGGTTTGCAGATACCACAGCCCAGAGCCTGAACAGGGCACAGCAGCTTCGTGCTGTGCTGGGGACAGAATTAACATCATCTCCTGCCCTAGGAGGAGCAGTGGGCAAGAGATGCAGGGAAAAGGGAAATCAGTGCAGTGCAGCCCCACTGGCCTGCAGAACAAGTGGCCTGAGGAGCAAACTGACTCTTGGAGTGCTCCATTCCTGACATTCATTTAGGAAGTTCTTCATTAACTGCTGCAGACAGGCCCTGCCCTACAAGCTGCTGATCATTTCCCCAAACTTCCACTGAACAGCAGTGCCAAGAGAAGTCATTAATCTAAGCTGAGGTCCTTGTTTCCCAGCGGACATGGGTGAAAAGAGGAGTTGCAAGTCTGACTCCAATATTTTGTATGCAAATACAAACCTGTGTCTGCAGCATCAGATCCATATTAAAATACTTGGGTTAAGATAATGCTTCAAGTAAAGCAGATTTTTTCTAAAAATGAGATGATTCTGTTTGTAACTTCACTTTCTTGCATCTTTTAACTCCCTGTTGCAGGGTGGGATTTATGTGCTCACACTTCTGGACACATTTGCAGCTGGGACTTCAATATTGTTTGCTGTTCTAATGGAGGCAATTGGAGTGTCCTGGTTTTATGGTAAGCACTTCCTTTTCCCTGTGCAAAAGCTTTTCTGAAATTCCCAGTGCTCATGATAGGCTTACACATCATTTTAAGGGAAAACAGCATAGCCTTGTATACAGGAAACCATGACAAGTGAGGTTTCATAGAATGATTTTCACCTGATTTATGAGCAGTGACAGGAGTGCAGACATTGACTGGGCCAAGCTCTGAAACCCTGCACTAATCCAAAGCAAACAGCCTTGTGAAAGGGGCTGTGATGGGATGGAAAAGTTATTATCTTTGCCACTATTTTACAGCTCTCAGTATTGCTGGATGACTTGCAGTAGCAGGTTTAGACTTGGTACTTTCAAAGCAAGTAGATTTTTCTAAACACAGACTCACCTGTTCCCACTCTTCATTAATCCCCCAGGACCAATCTCAACCACTCCCCACACAGTACAAATAAAGACAGTGCTTAGAGACATTAATCCATTTTGTTGGAGACAATAGTCTACTTCATTGTAAAACGATAGCAGTTTATTTTTTTTTATAGAATGGTATAAAATACCCAACATATTAGATACCAGCAATTCTATTTCTAGTATTTGATACTAATTTATGCCACAAAAAGGGAATAGTGATTTACTTTGTCACAAATATGGCAAGTTTAGGAGTATTTAGTTGACCTCTGGCACTAGACTGGAATCACTTTATGCCAATCAGTGTAGTGATGTGTTATAATCACCTAAAAAAATATGAGCTCTTCCTTCCTAATCTCTTCTGTATTCTCATGCTTTAGTTCCTGGCTGATCACAACTCTTTTCACTATTACTATCATAGCAGCCTGGCAATCTTCTTCCTTTTAAGTCTCTATTGAGTTAGTTGCCCTGATTCCCAATAACATCATTCTTCCTGTTCTGAAAACCATCTTCATTTTTATCCAGACCTAGTGTTTATAGTTAGTGTATGATTCAGAGGGTTCTTAGACATTATGATTCTTATTGCTATTTACCTCAGTCACTTACTTCTCCATCCATTCTGCCTCACCATGTTCTTCTAATCAAACAAACTTTATCTTACAGTTAAAAAACTGTTGAAGAGTGATTGAAGTGAAAGAACAGCACTCATGCATAAAGCTGTTCAATCTACTAAAGGAATAGTTTCTAGCTTTAATGCACTACTTCTGTCACCCAACATCAGCAAGGAGCAAGCAGCACATAGGCTGCTGTCTCTCAAAATAATGGAGGCACTTTATTTCACAGACAGCTATCTTTAACCCCTGTAAAAGAGCTGAATGTGGACAAGTGATCGCAGCTTAGCCTGGAAGCAGAGGCTTCCTCAGTTTCTAAGGGCAAGTTACTTTCTGCTACTATTAAAACAGGATTTACTGCATTTTAGAGTACATAAGCTTTGTGTGTGGTTCACAAACCAGGCCAAAGATAGTCAAATTTTATTTGACACCCTCTGTCTTTTATAATTTTTTCTCTTCTTTCTGCAGCCCCCCCTCAATAATTGGGAAAATATCTATTCATTTTTCTTGAGCAGCTGACAGATGTTTCAACTGACACAGCATGACCTGTTGCTTTATAAAGAACTTTTTACAGCCCCAGGTGCTATTTAATCTTATTAAATCTGGCATGATCTTGTCTGCCTCTTTTTTTCTGATAGACCCCTCTTGCCTTAATGACCTAGCTGAATATTAAGCCAGCCTGAAGGCAATCATTGACATTTTGGCACAGACTAAAAGAATGGAAATTTAGTTCAAATTATACCTATGACAATTTACTGTGAAGTTTCTTGTTGCAAAGGCCAGCTGTATGTGTAAGAGAAGGGAGAGCTAGTTTGCTTTACTGTGCAGATGCACCTTAGTTACGACTGCTAAGTTGCTACTGGTTTTCCTCATGTGCAACCCTGATATCATCTTTCTGATGAATACTCTAGTTTCGGGTATTTAACCAGCTCCTGATAATAAATTTTCAGTATCTCTGAAACCAAGCCCTAAAGGTACCATCATCTGTAGCTATAGCTGTGTTTTGCTTAAAGGTTGCTTCTTAGAACAATTATTTGAAGGCATGCAGTACTGAGAAAGCACATTGTGGAAAAGTGCAGTCTGAGAGCGTGGCCTACTCATCCCCCATTTACAGCAGAAATTGAGCACCAAGCACTGTCTGAGCTCCAAGTGCATCTGTCTGGAAACATATGAATAAAATTCTGATATAACTAGACCTTGTCTTTGACCTTCTACACAATGATAAATTTCATTCAGTGTTCATAGCAGTTAAAATTCAGTCACTTTAAAGTTCACAGAAAGCACTGCAAATAGAATCAGATTAAGTTTAAAGAGCATTTGCAGATCCTTCTTGGCTGTTTCTCTTCACCTGGACATAATATTGGGGGCTGGAAATTTTTTTGAGACATTTACACTGAAATGTCCACACCCTGAAAATATTTTGCATCCTATTACATACAAGGGACTAATTTAACCTGTCCCAATTATTTGCATTAAATAAATTAAATAAATTGTACTGAACTGATCCCCATAAAGAGAAATAATCTTTATGGAAAACTGTACATTCTCTCTAATAAACAAAAATGGTAAACAGCTGAATTTCTGGCGGCTGCCTAATGAGTTCATGATTAAAGTAAACTTCCTGAACACAGAGTGCAAAATAAATTATAAACAAATAGTCTGACATGACAGAATGCACAGAGCCAATGTCTCTAAGGTGTCAAGTCAGAGGTTGTTTTCTTTTTACAGAAAACAGATAAGGATACTTTTCCCCCCACTTTATACCAGTGTTAATCATCCCATTCTAAAGTGGTTTTGTCCATATTAAGAAAGAACAGAAGAATTGCTCAAGTTTTATGCAAAAGTTATAAATATTAAATTATATTTGTAATAGATATAAAGAATATTCTGTGGTGTTCAGTGAAACACTGAAAGGTAAATATGCCTTTAAGTGGAACAAAGAACTCTCCTTTGAGAAATTAAGAATCATATTAATCTTCCTCATTATCAGCAAACAGTTTGGGTGAATAAGGGTTTGCATTTTCCTGTAGTGTACTCATAATAACATAGAGGAATTAGGTTACAGTAATCCATAACTATTGTAAAAACTGCATCCTATTTACAACTTAAATTCTGGATATTTGTGAAATGCCTCTTTTTGGTGGTAATGCTGCTGTCTGCAACAGGCCTTAAGTGCTCACAGGCATTTAAGTCAGACACAGTGATGTCAAAGACACATCTAGACATTGAAAGGAGATTAATGTTGTTATTTCTTATGTTGTCTGATTTGGAAGTAATTCGTTCTCATTTCTGAAAAAGGTATTTTGGGTATGCCAGCATCTCATCAGTTTAGATTGAAGTCAGTCTCATGCTCACATCCGTTCTAGGTGTGGACAGATTCAGTGAAGACATCCAACAAATGATGGGCTTCAAACCAGGCCTCTACTGGAGACTGTGCTGGAAATTTGTTAGCCCTGCATTTTTATTGGTGAGTGTTGATAATTGTTCCATCATGGAAAGAATACCAGTGCATTGCTTCCCAGAATATACTACAGATACCAAGAGCAAGATACCTATTGCTGTGCCAGATACCTATTGCTGTGCCAGATATTGTTGAGATGACTAGAAGACACTCCAATTTAATTATTTTTTCTCCTTGAAATTCTGTGCTGGTTATATTTGGTATAATACATTTCAGTTGTGAAAGAGAAGCTAATGGTGGTTGTGATCTTCTTCTGTTCCTTCATTTTAGCATGATTTTAAGAAGGCAGCTTTCTTTAGGGCACACTTAGGCAGTGTCCTGTCTGTCCCTGCAGCACCTCTACATACTAAATCAACCATTTCCTTGGGGAAATAAGCTATTCAGGGATGAGAGATTGTGTTAGCAAGAATGTATTTTTGATTGGAAGATACCAAGATCCCCAAATTGTGGAATGACACCCTAGAAAAATTAATATACAATGGCATCTGTAATTAGCTGTGTGAAACACTGAAGAATTGTATAAAATATACCTTGCAAACTGCCTGTTGGAAAAAACAAGAGTTCATTGCATTAGGGAAAACAAATCCCAAAGTATGAATTTGGTTGCTTTGTGTAAAGGTTAGATTCAGTACTAACCTGGAGTTTATATTGGAATCTCTTCCTATGCATATTTGTAAATCAAAAGGTCGGGATAAGAATACAGAAACTTGACCCTGCTGTGATTTTAGGAGACAATTACTTGCATTAAAGCTGTGCAATCTTAAAGCAGCACTGGTATTGCAAATATATACTGGATAGGCTTTTAGGATAGGTCCACATTTTTTAAAATATTAAAGCTAGGGCCCCAATTCTTCCATAAGCACCTACCAAGCCTGTACTAATTACGCTTTCAAACACAGTTCTATACAGAAACTTGTATGGAACCATATCCTGCAGCACTTCCAGAAGGCTGACTCAAGCAGAATGGGAAAATGCTGGAGCAAGCATCCTTAGGTTTTGCACACAAGGAGACAGTTGAAAATTTACATTTTGTCATGAGTATTGTGACAATCTAGCTAGAGCTGGAGAGCCCATCAGTTTAAGATGTCTCAGTGAAAGAGCCTCAATACCTTCCTAGAAAAGCCCGAAAACATAAGGGTCAGAATAAATCTGCACTCTCAGCCGCAGAATGCACACTTTTTTCCACCTGGAAGTTCTTGAAGCTCTTCTTCTTGATTGACTGCATCTATGTACATAATCCCAATAAAAATCACAGAACAGAAATAGTATTTTTCTAACCAGATTCCACACTATCATCTTTCTTGAACCCACACTAACCTGGTGTAGCCTTTGAAACTCTAGGCTCAAAATGTTTTAATTGGAAATGGAAATATGGAGCAGAACATATAGCCCCAAAGAGCCAAATCAAGGATATCTGCATGCTATACAACCCATAGGGATTCAACAGGACAGAAGCAGGGTGGTACCCACTCTTTCCTTCTTACATCTAGCCCTGGACAGGGAAGCACAGGAAGGAAAAAACAGCTTTGTTTTCCAGGCCGTAAGGCTGCTCTACCTTTCCTCAGTACATGTATCAGGCTGGAGTTATGCCTCTCATTGAAATATGTGTACAAAGCTTCTAAAGGAAGTCTAATATTCCTGGAAAACAAAGAAAGTAAAAACAATAGATCCTGCAGAGTTTTTTCCTGACTACAGAATCCCTTTTCTACATCTGAAACACTAGTTTAAATGAGGCAGGATTGGACAATCACCTGATCTTGCTATCAAAATTTCAAATAACCTGTGTCCAGAGTAGCTAAAATGAACAGTTAATTCTAGTGAACACATCAAGAACTTCAGCAGTTTAAGCAGTAAGAGGCACAAAGTAAACAGGCTGAAGGTAAATCGTGAAGCTGGCTTCAAATATACAGTAATTGCACGAATATAAGCCGCACCTTTTTCATTGAAGAATCCAGCCTACCCCAGTGGTGCGGCTTATATTCAGGTGCGGCTTATCTATGGACAAATCCCGTGGTCTTCCCAGCTACCCGGAAGTGCGGCTTATATTCAGGTGCGGTTTATAATCGTGAAACTACTGTACTTTGGGGTGGCTGCCTAATAGAACACCTGGATTCAGCTCCAGTAAGGTTCTTCCTCTGAGCTGATGGTCCATTTTCTACTTTCTTCTCTAGTTTGTTGTGATAGTCAGCATAATAAATTTCAAGCCTCTGACCTATGATGACTACACCTTCCCTCTGTGGGCAAACCGCATTGGCTGGGGAATTGCATTATCCTCCATGATCCTCGTGCCTGCCTATATCATCTATAAATTTATGAATGTGCGTGGGACCTTTAAAGAAGTAAGTGGAACTCTAATCAAATGTCATGAAATGTTGCTGGGAAATGAAATGGCTGGGTCTAAGTTGGCAGTTTATTTCTCTACCAAAACTTATTACTTATGAGTGACCTTTTGAATCCATCTGTCAGGTGGATCAGTGGTTTGAGGTAGGATTACTGCATTGTGTTTGAGTTTCTGGACAGAAATTAGCGTTTCAGACAGCACAATAATCACAGTGAAAAATTATTTTTTATGCATGTAATTGATACAATTGATGAGATTAGATTTTTGTTATTAATGAAGAATGTACAAATTATGGCATCTTCATATTCAGCTATGAGGTATGGTCTTCAAACTGTTCTGTACTATTCTTTATCAGTTGAAAATGGCACATGATTAAAGTTTGATAACCATATATTTTTTACCATCATTTTACCTTTACCTTCAATGTCTATATACCCTCACTATTATCTCTAGTCTAAAAAACTAATGGTGCTCAGAAGCCTCCTCACCATTATATAGCACCATGGTTTTTTGCAATCATATCATAATTTTATAACCTTATCTAGGCACACCGACTTCACACCTCGTTCTACTGCTCTCCTTTCCTACAGCTACACTTACACAATGGTGTAGCAAGATTTTGAACCAACACCACACACAGAAATAAGCAGAAAATAGAATCTCAACCTTTACATGGATAGGTCACATCCTCCTCACACTGACCCAGCAAACCCAAAGGAACAAAGGTCTTGTTTCTGAAACATGACAGTGATCTCATGTAATGTTAACCTCAGAAAGGTGCCCCAAAATTGGACCTCCTCTGTTTCATCCTCTGTTGGACCTGCCCTGTTTCATCAGCTCCCACATCTCAATGTTGTGCACAATTTCTAAGTCTCATTTTCAGCAATTCTGTAAACCTTTTGTTTTGTTCCATCTTGGATGGGTTGCAAACACATTTTCTAGGAGCATTTAAGTCTCAAAGAAAAATTTCAATTGGCCCATCAGGCTTTTGCCCTCTTGCTCTTGTTTACGGACATGGGGATGCAGAAGCCTTTGACCAAAACCACGTTCTCTCATTCATCTGTATTGTTACCAAATTCTGGGTTGTCTTTTACTGCCCCTGCAAAGAGAAACTCCTGTGTTCCCATGAGCATCATGGCAAAAGGCTGACATATGGCATCCAAGTGACTAGTCTAAGATATGATGCCCCAAATTGAGACTCTTAAAAGGATGGGGAAAGGTATGAACCTGATCTAATGGAAACTCCTTAAATTGGTGGAAAGTTCCTAATAAATCAAAATCTACATGTGATCTCAGAGGGCACAGCACAGGGTCGACAAGGGAGATGAGCTGGGAAATACCAGTACCCCTTTCCTCTCCCAGTCTGGGGCTGGCCAACCCTCTGACAGCACTAAGAGAAAAGCATGAATTTAGGGGATCTAAGGCCTGTGATATCAACTTGCTCCTGATGTTCTTTTCTATATGCACTTGCTAAATATTTGGACTTAGTATTTGCATAAACTTTCTACTGTTGCTTCTTATATTAAAGGCTAACACCCAAGGGCTTATAATAAGCTTATTCTCTCAGTGACTGAGTAAAGGCACATGATGCAGTGATATTAAAGATTTAAGTTACCATTTTAAATAAAGTTCATGCTACTTCCCCACTATAGATTGGGGATTACATACATAATCCCACTTCATATGGCTGACTTTTTCCTCTTCTTCCTATCTGGTTTAGAGACTAGCTTACTGCATCACACCTGAAAATGAGCACCAACTCGTGGCCCAAGGAAATGTCAGGCAGTTTAAGGTTTGTACACCTTTCACATGCTTCTTCTCCTGATCCCAACTCTTTCCTGTCTCTAGCAACAGCTGGGGGTTTGCACCAATCTCCTCATGGTGAATGCCTCTGCAGGTCTGTAGTTCTTTATTTCTGCCAGTAGGACAAGATACAGGAGGGCCAGTACCACGTGCACCAAAACCTTTTGGAAGGCTTTTGGGACCTTCCTTTTGTGACTGAGGAGAAGCAGATTTTCTGAATTTTCTCAATTTTACAGATCACCTCAATCTGGTATTTTAGGTTGTTTGGATACAGTGAGATCCCACCAAGAAACAAAGGTATTTCCAAACTATCACATGCACTTGAAGAGGTCACAGCCTCTCACTGAGTTACTGCACAGCATCCTGAAGTCCTGTCTCCAAAACTGCACTTATGTCCCACAACACACAGTAAACAGCAAAAAAATATCCAGTGTAAGGGCTTACCTGTAATGTCATGGAATGATGGACCAGGTAATGTGGAATTGGCTTTCCCCACAGGACTAGAGTTGATTGAAAACACTGCTGGAGACTTCATAAGCCATGAAAATATGCTATAGGTTTCCAAATACTGCTTTCCTTTTAGCAAATAAAATAAGCTTATTGAAATAAACTCCTTTATGTAGAAGATAAAAAGGATGCAAATGTGAAGCTTGTCACACATATCAGCATTCATTCTGGACCACTTTCTGTCTTCAAAGTTGAAAGCAGCTGGAATTATGCACACCTCCACAAAACGTGACCCAGATTTTATAGTGGTGGTTTGCATGTTGACACTGAAAAAATAAATCTGGCTTTTGCTTATTCTGAAAGATATTGTTTGAAGTAAATTTTGGCTTTTGAAGGAAATAATCTGTGTAGATTTATAGGATGCAGAATGAAAGCACAAATAAGCTTCCTGTTTCATCACCACAATTTATTTGATGTGGCCAAGAATATGAAATAGCACAGCACCTCTTCCTGCCTTCTCTTTCTTCTGTTCCTGCCCTGAGTTGTCAGATGATTTACTGTTCCTGCTGTAACTCAGTGTTTCCAGAGGTGTTTCTGTGTGTAAGGGCTATCCACAGCCATTCCACAGTGCTGGTCTTCTCAACACAAATCTATGACAAAAAGGTAGCAAATTAATTTCACATAAATTAGAAAATGCTATTTTCAGAAGTAAACTACTAAAGTTACTTCAAACCACGCCAAACATGAGAGTATTTTAATTTGTTGCCATCTTCAATGAACAGTTAGGAATGGCTTTGTCAGTGCTAAAGCATATTTAGTGTTTTGCTCACACTGTTTAAGATTTTAAACAGAACACTGCCTACTGTAACCAAACAAACACAAATATTTTATTCCCATATATGTCTGGCAGTTCTGAATTTTAAAACTGGATTGAGCTCTGACTAAGTAGCCTTTATATTCAGTGCATTTCTCGCTGCAAATGGGACTACACAGAAATTTAGGAACTGAGTGGATAATCCATCCATTATTTTGAAACTTCTTTGTAACTCTAGATTTGTCAAAAAATGTATCAGCATCATCATTTGAATCAATTATTTAATTTAACAACCACTTCTGTTTCCTTACAGCTCCAGCACTGGCTAACAATATGACAACCAACATCTCAAGGAAAAAGTTCTGCTAAACTGAGAATACAGAAAAGTCAACTTCAAAGCTCCCTCATTTATGCTTGGACCAGGCTGGCCCAGAGCTTATCTACTGACTCTTTGAGGGAAGACATCTGCTCTCTGTTGTCAATGCCTCCCTTCTATTACTTGGCTTCAAATGATCTTTAAAGACTTCATTTAATTTTTCTTGCATCCTTTGGTGCCATGAGATCCCTACATGACCAAAACTTGTGAGTTTTGCTACAGGCAGAAGTGGAGGAGTGGGGAGCAGAGGAAAAGAGCAATCAGCATAAGTTAAGTGCTTTTTTATTGTGAAGAAGTGAATTAAACTTTTCTGACAGTAATAACTACTTGAGATATTCGTGCCACAGCCTATTTTAAACCAACACCACCTGAGCACTCTTAGATCTAAGGAAAGAGTACACCTCAGTGATGACAAAAGAGCAATTTTAACTACTCATGTCATTCATTAGCTTTCTTGCCATAGTGTCCTTTGGGATGAGAGTTTGCATCCTCCTGAAATGAAGACTCAGTACTTCATTTTCAGTGGTTTTTATTCGTTCCTTCTCTTGGTGAAGAACTTTGTCTTCGCTGTACGTGTCCATGCCATTTTCTGACCAGTTCCATTACTCTGAAGCTGAAGAGCAGCAGGAAGAGAATTCCTGTTGTAGTTACTAGTGCAGAACACAGCTTAATATCACAGTGTACTTCATGAAAGAGAAATTCCCTTGTATCAACAATTGAAATGGCTTCATCATATGATCCACACTCTGTAGACTTTTCCAGCTAAGCATGGAAGTTGCATCCAAATAGACAGACTCTCATCTTTTTCTTGTATTTTGTTCCAAATAAAGAATGTAAAATACATAAGAAGAGATAATTTTTAGAATTATATAATTACCAAGTGGCACAAAAAAACAAACTGGCTTTATTCTCCTCCTGTGTACATGTTATTATTATAATTTAACCAGAATTTGCCTACCAAAATATAGTAAGATTTTGCTGAATAATTTCAAAGTGTGTTTTAGGCACAGTCAGCTCTCTAAACCTATTCCAGCTCTGTTCTCTAGTATTGTTATGCAAAGTAGAAGATACAGAACAAACTCTGCATTTGGGTGCTGTTCTTATTCTGTGGTCACTTGTCACTGTAGGAGCTTTCAAGTGATCACTACATTCAGTAGCTTTGAGTTACTTCTTGTGATTATTTATCACTAGGTCTACAGCAATTTTCAGAGGCAGTAACTTCTCAGCTGGATCCAACCCAGAGTTTACCTCTAGACATTACCTCTGATTTTTTTTTGTCTCTCTACATTCAGTTGAGCTTGTCTTTTAAATGTAGTAGTGCTTCCTCTTTTTAAAAACAGACCTTTTAAATGGATAGGCCTTTTTATTTATAAAACAATTTTTGTTGAGTTGTTCTCTTTTTTAAATAGCCAAGTTTTAAAGTGCCAAGTGCTTTTGGGCTTTATCTGTTTAACATTGATTTCTGTTCAAAATAATGAAAGGGAAATTTCTCTCCTTATTCATTCTTTTCCTCCAACATATTCAGTATTTCAGAACGAATCAAGTGTTGTCCTTCTCTTGAAGAGTCTCTGTGACAAACAGTAGTTTTATTTAAACAGGGATTTAAACCCAAAGAATACTTTCTTCTAATTATAAAGGAAGTCTTACTTTCTGGCCCAGCTGATGGCCAACAGCTGCTTAAACCCTGTTATTAAATATATTTCAATAATAAAGGAATTCCAAATGTTGCAGTTCTAATGCTGTAATTACACAAAAGGCAAAATAGTGAAAATAAGTGGAAGGCTTAAAAAAAGTCATCCCGCTAACTTCCCAGTTAATCTCATTTTTATTGTTTGCCAAAGTACATGAGAATCTCTCCCTTGTTTTAAAGCCTGCTTTTCAACAATACAGCTGCTTCAGTCACTGTCTTGGCATGGCTCAAAAGCTTCTTTGCAGAGATGTAATTATCAGGTTTGAAAGTTTTAGGGGCTGTTTAAGGTGGGGCTTTAATAGGTTGTCAATTTGCACATTGGTTGGTTGGCTCATGGTTGGAAATGCTAAAAACTTCCACCAACATTCATTTGTGACACAGTCCATCAACACCATCCCTACAGCACAACCCACACAGGAAAAGTCACATTTCCTCACCTCTCTGCTCTGACACAGGAGCAAAGCTACCACCCATGGGAGTGAAATCAGCTTCAGCCAGTGTGTTCAGGTTTGATTGCATTTTTAATACCTGCTCCCAAGGCAATTACCTACTGCATTATTTTAATTTCTGTTACTGCATAACTTCTTGGGTTTAGTGTAGTATTTATAGCTCAGGACTACATTGCACTATTGCCACCTTGTTCTGAGATTTTCTAGGTAAAGAACTTGCAATCTATACAGAAGACAAAAGTCTTATCAAAGAAAGTAGGAATCTCAGTACAAGAATTAGCCTGGATGAAAAAGACAATACACAGTGCATGACTGCATAGGTAGACTTTAAATTCAATATGTTGCCCAAAGAAAGTCTCCCCCAAAAAAATATGACTTCTGTCCTAGAGACACATGTCTTCAATTCTCCACAGAATAAGATGATGAACTACCTCATGCCTCTTGGGTGGTGAATGATGCCATTAGACAAACTAGCATCTATACAAATACAAACACTTCTGTGTAGAACAGGTTATGTTCATTTCCTCCACTCGGTGATATGGTACAGACAGTCCAACAAGAAGCCATAGCATGGGTACCCACCTCTTACACACCTGCTCTGGGTTCCCAAAGACATTTTCAATATGGAAAATATCAAATGCCACAAAGATACTCATCTCCCTGCAGTTAAAACACTTGCAGTAAAAAACAAAAGACCAAAGCCTCCAATCAGGTCTTTATCATCCATGTCACTTAACTGCAAGTCTTCCCCTAAATCCACCTTGACTTTTCAGCCCAGCAGCTCACCCTTCTCCTCAGCTGCACCTATTTCAAGAAGAGACCCTCTCTGGGGAATGCCACTCTCCCAGAAATCCCCCTGGAACTGCATGTATATGCTGACTGAGTAGGCAGCCCACTTTTTAAAGAAGAAATTTTTTGGTCCAAGCTGCAGAATCATCTGTTTGCTAATTGTGTTGGCTGTTTGGGTAACAAGCCCATGCAAAGAGTGCAGTGAAGCAATTAAAGAGCTCATTTGACAGTTCTACAAAATATTTCCTCGAAAGCCTTTTCTTAATCTGATAAAGGAAGCAGCTGTCATATATCAGTATCTCTCTTCTGACCTTTCTTTTCCCAGTGAAAAAGACCAGCCTGTGATGCATAATGTTTCTTCAATTCATGGAAAGTTAGTTAGCACCAAGGAATTCTCTCCCTTCTCTCTTTGACCCCCTCCCTGCTATCACTCAGCCAGATAATTCTTCGCATCCTTGGAACTAGTCTAAAGGTACATTGCTGAAACCCCACAGATTTAGATTTCTGGAAGAAACAGTGGGCATTTCAAGGCAATAGACCAAAAAGCACTAATGTTATTTGTTATTGGGCCCCTATTTGACCCACATCTTTTTTTATCAGTCCTTCTTGTGCTCAGTCATGTCCTGAGACACACACCCTGGCAACACTTGAAAGACATCTTACCATACTTAGGGATTCTGCAGGATATCCAGGATCAAACATGACATTTTAAATTTAGCATGTAGGAGAATTACTTGGCTGTTACTGCTGTGCATGTTCCCTAACTGGACGTGCAATGTGTGTTATATGTACTTTTCACAGAGGAAATTTCCTGTACTTGGTCTTTTCTTCTCAGCAAAATACCATTTAGGTGTTATTATTTAAAAGGTTCAAGCCCAAAATTTTTGTATATATATTCACTTCTTATGCTATTGTTTTGACATGAATTAAGTTTATTTTGTACTGTTAGATTGTAGGAGGCCACATCAAAGTTCTTTTGCTGTTAATGTCTCTTTTGCAGTTCTTCCAATTCATACAGCATTAATTAGCAGATACTTGCTTTTGTGGGAGTAGATAGCTTTCATTCATATCCTGGACTGCTTTACTAAATTTCATGAGGAATTGGCAAATGTTAAAGAATTTATTTCTTAATGAAATTAAAACGATAGCTCAACAATTTCAAAAGAGATGAGACTTCAAAATATTTTATTTGCAGTGCCATGTTAAAACATTTTAAAATGAGCCTGAAGGACTCAGACATTAGAAAGTTCACAGTTCAACAAGGAGCAGTAAACTAGAATCAGACTTTGTTTAATTTCAAAACTCCTTATCTTCAAAGTTCCAACAAATTAGGCTTTTTTTGTTCTAACACACTTTATTTTCTCAGTACTAGGAACGATTGTGGTCCACAGATCACCTCATGTAATAACCTGATTTTCTTAATGTAAAGGCTAACATGGTGATTCAGATTAGACCCTGAACAACTTGGGAGACTTTCTCAGCCACCTTCCTCTGACTCATATCCACGTTCCTGTTGGTGACTGTGGGCTTTCCTAGCTATCAGTGGAAAGGGATTAATTTGTACAGTGGTACTGGTCAAATTTAGACCAAATTTATGTGCATCTAAATTCATCAGAGATTACTAGAGAGAGCTACATGGGCAATAAAAACACTCAATCAGTAGAAGAACATAACAGGGTAATACAGTCACTTTTAAGTACAGGTTTTGATTGGCTTTCCTTCACCACTATAAACCAGAATGAGCTTAGACAGATTGCAGTCACTGTGTGACTGAGGAGCAGAAGCAGGAACTGAAGACACCAGAAGGACAGAAATGACACAGATATGATTGTGCTCTTGGAAGGACACGAGGTCTGTAGATCTGAGTGGCCAGGAAGAGCAGGGGACACATGGAGAGGTTCAGGTCTCAGTCCAGCAGTGCAGCTCTCATGTCCATTAACCATGCATTAATTTCCATAGGAACAGGGGGCCTTTCCTGCCCAAGCACTGACAGCAAGATTGAGTCACCCATGTGCTTTGCTTTCCTCCTTTCTTAAGGTGTTTCTTTAGCTGCTCTTCTAAACATGAGTTGCCTAATTTCATTATAAGGAAACAGAACAAATTCAGTGAATTAAGAGAATTACTAAGCCTTAAGCTGGCTTTCTTTTGAAGGTGTCGTGTTGTTTCTTGACCGCTGCCAAGAGGCATCAAGCTTGCAGGTGACCTGCATTTGTAATTTACCTTGCACTCTCTGTGAACCTTTCTGCAAGACTTAGCTCTCCTTTGCTGTGGGCAATATCAGTTACAAAGGGACAACCTCCAAACAGTACATTCTGAAAATAAATCCTAATAGGTCTGATGAAGATTTGCCTTACAAATAAAAGCTTTACAGTGAGCATTTACTTGGTTTACACCAGTGTTTTACTTAATTTTTAATGCCTTTTTATAGCAGTACTAGAATTTAACTTAGATAAGGGTACCTCTGTATAGGAAATATTTTAATATTTTTACCAGTTTTTTTTTAATTTTCATAGAATATATGTATATTGTAAGGCGAGAAATTCAGCTTTGATGTAACAAGGTGATCACACAAGACCTATCTCTCCGTTACAAGGTTTTGTAGTCAGCCAGTCTAGTTCAATAATATGTTGGCCTTTGATTATAAATGTAAAAATGTGATACGGGAGAATAGAACATTACCTACAGCTAATGCACATTGTAGCACAATATTCTCCATTGCTGCCTTAATCTCATAGAATGAAATCATGTGTTTTTAATTTATGTTCTAAAGAAAAGAAAACCAAAAAAATCCAGAGTATCCTTTGGCTGCAATTTTGTGTTGTTAGATGACTTAACATTAAACCAAATGTGTTAGTGTCCAGTAGATCTACTTCCAAAGCAAGAGAACACAATGCAGTTTTCAGGAATAAGTCTTCATAGGAGCTCAAAACTTGCCACTAGTAAAAATTCTCTCCAAAGTGCCCCAGTGACCAAAAGTGTCCAAACACAGCCACCATGTTTCCATGCCTGTTTCCATTAACTGTGCAATCTGCAGGTCAAGTTTGCCTTTCTTTTTTTTTTTTTTAAAGTCTTTGGTTATCTGGGGGAAATGGCATTTCTAGTTTTTTTCATTAATTTTTTGTTTTTTCAAAGGGAGACACATACATGCCCATGTGTATAATTAGAAACAACTTACATTTCTTATAAATATGGATATGGATGTGTGTGATGTGTGCTGGTTAATTATACTTCAAATGCTGATAAAGATGGTGAATGTAAAGTATTTGTCCTCATACCTCTGTCTTTCTGTGATCAGTGTAAATAAGAACTGTTTTAAGCTGTGCATTAATGTAACAGATTATCCCAATATTGTGTAAAAAACTATTTAAATAAAATCTGACAAATATGCACATAAAAAGAGTATAAAGAAAAGGATTATGTACCAAGAATTTACTTCTGTCAATTAAAAGCTGAAATGAAATGTTTGGGTTTTGTCAATACTACTCAAGCTAAAGCTTTGCAGGGCAGCTGGTCCTTGGCTCAGCAGACAGCTGAACATAAAATCCCAAAAGCTGGAAAGCTACACGGCACTCAGCCTCCAGGAGATTGTTCACATCCTTTTGGTGTCCAGTGGATGCAGTGGGCAAATCAATGTCTACATTTGAATTCCTTTCAGCAAAATAATTACAGTAATGTAACGAGCTTTCACAACCACACAGTGAAAGGAAATAATCAAGACCTTCTAGGAACATGAATCGAGATGCACAGCAGAGATACCCTCATTCTCCATGGCTACACTGGTCTCCTTTTTACAAGAAATTCCTTTTGCCATAAGTAGTAACAGCCATAAGCACATTATTGTAATTTACAGATCAGCTAGGAAGAGGAGACTTTTAACCCAACATGAATGAAGAATATGTAACAATGAATTTATTTAACTTTTTCTACTGTAACTAAAACCATTATCTTTACAAATCAGTAATGAAAAGTACTATTTTCAAAGGTACATTTTGCTAGACTATCTCATTTGGCTCCATACAAATTTTATTCTTGGAACATACGGAACCTAATGACCTTCCTTGGTGCTTTTTTCTTTAAGCAGATCTCAATATTATTAAGGTACAGCCTTCAATTATTTATATTTCTCTACTGCCTTCAAGTAAGAAAGGCATAGTGTAAATTATTTTAATACATCTGAAAGACTGAATAACAAAATTTTAGTATGCCAGTTTTTAATCATGTCAAAAACTCAAACCCACAAATTAGCATTAAAGCAATTAAAAGTCGAATAATTTCAAGATACTTCAAAACAAATTTCTGTGAAACACCGAATTTATTCTTCTGTTCAACAACAGCCTGATTACAAAATTGTCATTTTACCACTACTCTTCATTGTCCCAACAGCTACTTTAACCAAGCTTCAGTCAATTGGCAAGTCTTTTAAATCTCAGCATTAGCAGATTATTATGGAAGTAAAACTAGATAGGGATTACATAAAATAACAGAATCACTCTGTCTTCCTGGAAGTATTACTGAAACCAAGTTTTTTATCTGGTTTTGGATACCTATGTTACCTCTTCTGATATCTCCCAAATTTACTCAAAAAGCAGGAATTTAAGTAGCAAAGCAGAAGAGGAAGATGAGGCAGATGAGGTACTGGATGCTACCAGTAGATCCAACAACTGTGGCAGCATCCCTGACTCTCCAGCATCTCAGATTCATACAAGTGAACATGAAATTTCACTTTGCTTTCTTTCCTAAGCTAAGATTTCAAACCTAAGATAATTTAAAATTCAGAAGCACAACAAAAATTATCTTTGAAAAGAAAACTGAAGGCTTGGAAAAGTCAGAAAACATCTGTGGATTTTTTCCATTACAAGACAAATCAAGAATGCTTCCAAAAAGCTGAAATATTATATTGTTGTACAAGCAAGGAGAATGAAAACTGATATGACATGTTTAAAAGTAGTAACTGAAATAAAAAGGACCTTTCTTAAGAGTTCCACGAGAAACCAGTTTTGAAAGCTAAGAGTGAACTGCTAGAATTGAAAGAGATCCAGGAATGCCTACTTGCATAATCCACCAATGTGTAATTCCAGCAATAAATCAAGAGCAATTCCTAGAGAACAGAAAGGCCCTCTCCTTCCCCAGCTGTAAAAACAGTGACAATCCTGCTAATCTTCCTGAAGTTTTGCAATATCTGGGACAGACCAGAGGAGTGCCATTACACAAGCCAGATATTAGAACTCTTCCCTCCTACAGTTACTAAAACTCTTTAAAGCTACTAAAACATGGGTTTTAGTTTTTTTTTTCCTGTGGTTTGCAAAAAAGAACTAAAATAAGTCAATAATTTTCTTCCTAGATGTCTACAAAGTGTGTGTGGAAACATTTACACATTTTAATGAAAGCTGCTCCACATTACATAAATCCACATTGAACCAAACTGGAAAGTTCAACATCTCCTGGCCCTAATTACTCCTTATGCACACAAGCAGACTCAAAGTTCAGCCACCCATTAATTATTTTTCTGCAGGGTCATGTTAAAATCAAATTGTGAAATTTGCTGTCATTTCAAGCAAAAATGTGTGATCAAAACATCAATTCCTCTTTCAGCAAAGATTTAGTTCTCAGCTTACATAGACAGAAATCTACTTTAACCAAAATATATGACACTGCATATATTTCAGAAGGCACTGGTGTTGGGGGTTTATTACTTTTAGTCTCTGAGACTCAGACAACATAATTTAAGATACTTAGATACCACCAAAACATTGTAAAATGAAAATCCATTTTTTAATTTCCTTTCTCTCTGCCAAAGCAGGAAAACAATCAAGCAGGGAATACTGTTGGTCAATACTGTTTTTCTAAATCCCTGATCACAAAATTTCCAAAGACAGGCTTGGGAAACACTTGAAGTTCAAGTTGTTATAACTAATTGACACACAGTAGATTTCTGATAAATACATGAGATTAATGTTCAGAATTGTGCATTCAGTTTTGTAAAAAAAAAAAAAAACACTTGCTTCCCACAAATATCAACATGAACATGATTGTTTCTAGATGAATTTCTGCAAGCAGCACTTTGCAACAGTATTAACCAAGCTTACAAACAGAACAAAATTTTCAAGTGGTTTCCCTCATTACCTTATAACAAAACTCTCACAAACAACTACAGCAAAAATAAAGCACATGTAGGCAGGGGGAAAAAAATGAAAAAAAGTTGCAATTTCTGTCAGAGAAGAAGTTCTACCACATTTCAAAGAAGAGATGCTGGAAGCTTCATTCAGTGGTGTTTGTGGAAGCAAATCTGTCAAGAAATTTTATATTTGACATTGAGTATGACCAGAAATTATCACAGCTAAAGCTATTCAGCTGCAAAATTGAAAGTATCATAATCAATATTCCATGTTTTTAACCATTTCTTTAATTTGTAAAAGTGAAAAAAATTCCTAGAGGGGAAGCATTGTGCTGACTCTGCTGGAAGGGGACCAGGGGCTCATCCAGAGGTGTTTGGGTGGAATTTCCTGTCCCTCACTGTCTCCTGTCCTCCAGCCTGGTCCCAGGGAGCAGAGGCTGCTGCATCCTCTGCCACCTCCTGCAGACACTGACAGACACTGGGGAGGTTCCTCAGCCCCCCTAAGACAACCAAGGCCAATTCCTCCCTCCCCAAGAAGGAAAGTTTATCCTAAATTACGCTTTAAGGTAAATATGGATGATTTGCCTGAAACCAAATAGACATTTATCTAAACTATTTCCTGACTTCTTTCCAGAACACACATTAAAGGAACCACAGACCAGAATTTTGAGCCTGAGGTGAAACAGACACTGACTGCCAGATAATGGATCTTGTCCTGGCTTTAGTTCCTAGAACTGATTTATTTTTCTGACACCTACTGTCTCCATTAGAACTCTGGTCCTGAGTTGAACAACATTCAATGTCTTCTATGTTCTGCTGAGGTCACTGACAACTTCCTTTAAGCTTCTGCTTTCAAAGTTAATCAAGCCTGATTGTGAAGAGCATATAGATTGAAATTTACAGGCAATTTTGAATTCTTCCATCACGAGGCTTTCACCATCAGTAACGACAAATCGGAAGGGGACAAAGGCATTGCAGGGCGGTGTGGTGGAAAGCAGAGATCCCCAGAGTTTCACAAAGTGAAGGAGAGCCCTCTGAAGGCACACTCAGCATTGGTGCAGTAAGGACATGGCACACATGGACTGGCAGCAGCCCTGCCAAGTCACCCCAATGCTGTCCCCAAGCTGCTCTGCTCCCCTTTCCAGCTTTCTGCCTCGCCTCAGCTTTGCCACCTGTACAACCTGTGCATGCTTTCCAGGTCTTCCTTCCCCAAAACAATTCCAGTCAGCTGTGGCACTAAAACCATCTGCTGCTCATTTGGCGTAGGAAAAGTAATAGAAATACAGGAGTTGTACAAGAAACAGGAAACCTGCAATCCTTTTAAAAGAACAGAATGAAGCATTAAGTTTTCCACAGAACATTCTATAATCTAAGAATACACAGATAAGTGTCTGGAGCTGAAGACTATGAAATTTTAATATTAGAAAGAGCTGATTTTATATTATTTATTTTGCAAATACTACATTTTGCTTCCTGTTTTGATGGGCTTCAATGGACCTACTCCTATTGGGATAGTAAATGAGGCTGAGAATTAACTTTGTCAGAACTTTGACTTCTCATTTTTGGAAAAGAGCAATCTGGCTTTCAATTTAGAGTTGTCTCATCCAAAACAATGGCAAGAGAAGCTTGGGTGCTGACTGAGTGCCAGTGCAACCATCTGAAAAGGACAGAAGCCTATATCGGCCTTGCTCTGCTTTGAACTTCTTAGGCAGCCTAGGAATTTCAAAATCTATTTTTAAATTACTATTTTGCTCTTTTGCTACTTCTTAAGCATGCTGCATTTACCTACTGAACTGACCCTGAAACCTCTGAATTAATTTGTTCTTTGTTTTTAAATCTGTTTTATTTAAAAATTGAACCTGAAATATTAATCTCCCTCCTAGGCATATAGAATACTCTTTGTTATTCAAGAGCAAAAGGACCTGTTTTCTACTCATCTGATTTGATGTTTTTGTCCTTGTAATATGCCAGTTCAGTAGTTCACATTTTCCATTGACTTTTCAATGCTTTCTGAAGTCAAAATGACATTACCCTTTAAGTACATGAGGCTGCTGTCATCAAGAAAGAGGTAGCACAGAAAAGTCACAGTACACAAAGCTAAGATACAATTAAGCAACTAAAAAGAAGAAAAATAAAAATGATCAGCCATTTCTGCTCCCATTTACCCTTTCCATGCAGAGCCCACCTGGAGATGCATCAGCTCTGACATTCCTCACAGCACAAATGGAGGCAGCAGGCAAGTCCAGCTCAGCAAGAGTTCAGTTCAGGCTTCATGCTGTGGGTTGCTCTTTTATTTGGGGTGTTTAGGGGGCTTGATTCAGACACAGGAGTCCCATGTGTGACAAAACTTCACAGACAAGACACCTCACCACCTCTTGCAGGTGTTTTGATCTGAGTAATAGCCCTTGAAAGATTTTTTAGGCACTATGCAAGACCTGACCTAAAGAATCCTGAGACATTTCCGTTTCCTGTATTCAAGAGACATAGTCCATTTTCCCCTGAATTATGACAAACAAGTGACCACTGATTTTTCATTTGCCATCATTAGCACCTATCAGCAGCACCAGCCTGATTTCAGGAATATCTTCACCCCCTCCACACGTGCTATGGCTACACTAGAATAGACTTTTTTGACTATTTTGTTAGCAACCTCAGTATCCATAAGATTAATATTAGAATTGACCAAATGAGGATCTCAATCAAGCAGAAAGCTTATGAGATAAATATTTTGTAAAACAGACTGTATTTCTAGACAAGGAGTTAGAACTTCTGTCAAAAAACCTAAGCTAACTCTTCCAATATTTTGTTTCAGAAAATTTATTTTTACAAAGCAGGGGAGATATAATTTACTGCTTTGCTCTTCATAACACTTTGCTACTATTTCAGAAAAAATAATCCTTTTATGTCTATTGAATAGCTAACTTTTGCTCAGCTATTTGCTATGACCAAACTAGCTTTTACAGAACAAAGATGATAGAGAAAGTTAGACAAATTTGACTGGAACCTGAGTTCCTTTAGCTCATGCTATACTCCCCTTTCTGGGCCAAATACAAAATTATGACCCATAAGGATGTTTATTATGTTGCACATACAAAACACTGCTCCATGCACAACATCAGTAGAAATTTATTACCTCCATTGATTTTTCTGCTGCTTGTATTGGGCTTGAAACAACTCTGTACCCACAATGTAGATTTGCATAATCCTCATTTGAATATCCACCTGCTATACTTCCATTTTGAGATAAAATCCTAGACAAGAATGCCACAGAGATTGTCAGACATTCCCAGTGATTTTCTTCCTTTATATATGGCATATTCTTTCCTTTATTTCTGATATTTAATTTTTTGTATGAAGCAGAATAAGCCATTATTACCTGGCTAGAACAAATGCATCAGGGTGATAACAAATAACACCCAGTATTTCTTAATTTCCAAGACTTCATTTCCAGCACAGAAATTAAAAAATCCTGATGTGAACTAAACATTACAGATTAGAAAAATATCCCTTAGAATTATTCAAGAGGTTTCAAAGGTCTTCTGGAGTTTTAGTATAATCCATTCTCAAAAATGATCATATACTTGAGCAAATCTGGCTTTTCAACAGTTTGTTAGCCAGCTGATTTCCTTCCAAACACCTGCTGCTATCTGGTGTGACAAAAGGTCAAATTTACAAAATTCCTTAAAATTTATTTCAATAATGAAAGTCAGTAAACTTCCCATAAAACACAGCATAATTGCTGTGACTATGACAGTTTAATCCAATTCAAGAGGGAAAAAACACACTTTGGTTAGATGTCTGGTAACAAACTCATTCAGACAATTTGGACTCTAATCTAATTCACAAAACATTAATCTGTCTGGTTCCTGATCTAAAAGCTACCATTCTCAAAAACTTCCATCTGCTCTTGTTTGAATGTATTCAAGATGTATAAAAACATGTCAAACATCTTCCAGCAGGAAAACGTATCATCAATCACACTATTTTGATCCATGTACAAGTCCTTTCCATGATTTATGAATATTAAACATTAAATACCACACGAAATTTAAGGCAGTTCAGAAATATTCAAGCAAGGAAAGCAATTCCTGGTGCTAAAGTCCCTACTGTGTTTTTCCTATATATAATTGTTAATAGAGCTTATAATATGCATACAACAAACTAAAAAAAAATAAAAATAAAAACCAAACAAGAGTAGCCTGATGTCAAGCAATGCAATGTGCTGATTTATTGGATTTTTTTTTAATGAGAGGACTTCCATAAAAAATAACTTTGTAAATAACTCTCAACTCTAGGAAGACACTTTATTCCAATTCTGCCTCTATTGTGTTTCAGAGTTACACATGCCTCCTAGTTCTTGTGTTTTTTACTTTCTGTGCCCAACCTGTGCCAACTAGATTGATGCATGTTTCTGCCAAGGGAAAACCCTTGTTTTAAACCAGGCTATAATAAACTATAAACTCAGATCCATCAATCAGAGTTTGTATAATCCCTAAGAGGGCACTTCCATCATTTCCAACAGTTTCCACAGCAGCAATAATTTCATTTACTATCAGGAACATGCCCAGATTAATCTCTGTGAGCATACCTGGATTTATCCAGGGAAGGCATTCAGAGGATCTGCAGAAAATTCTCAGTTTGGCCATTCCCCAAACAGCCAATCTCCCCTGAAGTGGCCACAGACAAATAAAATGAGGGCAGAGGAAATGCAGGGAAACATCTTGAATGAATGTCCATTGGATTTCAACAAGAAATTTTGGACTTACAAACCTCTGCAAACATGAAAGTTGGGAGTTTTTGACTCAAAGACTGGAAAAAGGCCCTGAGGGCAGAATTTCCCTTCTACCAATGGCATGTTTTACAGTCCTACAGGGTAATTTAGGACCACCAGAGAAAAAGTAGAAAATGTCTCCTGGTCTATACAGGTATCAGATTATTGACATGTAATTGTGGTAACAAGCAGATGAGATTTTTTTATTAGTTTTCGCTACAGTGATTTTTTTGGTGGGTTTATTTTTTTCCCTTTTTATTTAATCTGGAACAACACTACTAGAATTCTAAAAAAGAAGCTTTCCTTTCCCCATCTTAGTAATATTAGACTGGATTCTCTAAGCAAAAAGCCTCAACCATTTATTAATAAGTTTTACGGTGGACAATGCAATATATTTTCTATAAAGAGTGCTTTTCTTGTCAAATGTGTATCAAAATTTATTACCAAGACATTAATAATTGCTCCCAAGTCAACAGATAAAAATGTTTAAAGGGTTTAGGAACACAGAAAGAAAATGTACTCCTGCTATACATGGGCAAAGAATGTCAAGCCTCTGACCTAGCAAGCAAATCTCAAGCACATGAACAACTAAAACCTGTAAAATCTCTTCTGGAGAAATAAAACTTGCATGCAGACATGAAGACAACAGAACTTCTAAGGGCTGCACTGAGCTGCAGAATGATTTTACTGCCCCAAAAAGAGCACTGGCAGTAACCTTGCCTTTGAAATCAGATGCTGTCACAGATGTGGGGCACAGCTGGCAAGAAGGAAGAAAAGCAGTGACTTAGGGCTCCTCCTAAAAGCAGTCTCAACAGCTCCCTGTCAATTTATGTGGATGTGCAAGGACCTCTGCCTCCTGAGACACAGCATCACAGCTGTGCCATAAACATGTCCACATGGCAAAAACAGCACCTTCACTTGAGCTCATACATCTTTTTCTCCATGTTTTGCCATCTATATGCAAGCCAGGCCATGCATTGATTCTTACACAGCAAAATATTTTGAAAAGTTGCAGCTGCACCACAGAGCAGGATTCCCAAAAGAGAAATCAGTGCTGGGAAGTTGGTGTTTGTGCTCGGGGTAAGCTGAAAGGAACATGATTTTGGAGCATAACATGACAATAAACAAAGCCTGCTCTATATATTTTTTGGCTCATGGACAAATACCATGCAATTAAATGTCAAATTAACTTGTGCAGCAACTGCTAATAGTTTTCACATATTTGGAAAATAGAGCATTGGTTTTCTGTTACAAATTATATAAGGCTGACTCATTTTCAATGTTCCTAAGCACCATAGGGCTCGACAGCTTTTTTGGACACTGGCTGGCTTTCATGAAAATAACACCAAAGAAATTTTAGGAGTAATGATAATAAGCAAGCCTGACATGATCTACTGGGGCTTTTTATTACAAAAACTACTTAGACAACAATATCTAGAGGCAAAGAGTATTTGAGCAATAAAAAAGTAAGTACTTTTTCCCCTCAGGAAGCACTCCTTTCTAATATATGCCAGCTATAACAAAATTTGGTGGTAAATAAAACTCTGGAATACCTAACAGTACAATATTTTTTTTAATTAATTTATTTATTTTTTTATTTTTTTTAACATGGAGAAAGTATTATGCAATTTTTAGTCCACATCACTGCAGTCCAAAATGTTACTAGAAGGAGCATTCAGGCTCATGGTTTAGCTTTAGGTAATCCTGCCATGTCTTATTCTTCATCTATAAAGCAAATGCTGTGGTATTTAATTCTCTAAAAGAAATCAGCATATTCATAGTAGTTCTATGAAACCTCCAAAGGAAAAAAAATATCAGTAAATTTAATAAAACTTCTTAGATTTTCTGGTTAATATGCTGTACACAGCTCCTATTCTTGATTCCTTTCAGTTGCAGCCTTCTATTTGGGTAACACTGCTCATCTCTCACATACCATTGAAGGTGCTAAACTTAATATTTTCCATACAGTTGCAAATATATTAACCTGTAATAAGTCTGTTAAGCTCATTCAGATTCCAAAGATTGAAAAGGAAAAGGATGTCTCTGAACTTAGAGGTGTTTAGCACAGGATCTGTGTATATCACTCCACTCAGATCTCACATTTCTCCAGCACAGATTTCTCTTGTGTTCACAAGCCTCAACTGCTTAGCGTGGTCCCTTGATGGGTCTGAAACAGGGAAGAGTTTAATTTATTTAAAAGATAGAACTATAAATCATTTTTTCCAGTCATTCAGGCATGTCTCTTGAGGTATAAATTAGGTTTAAAAAGTGTGTGTGTACAAATAAATATGTAATTATTTTTTTGAAAGTTGCCATAGAGACACACTGCTTACAGTTGACCAGAATGACAGTTCCTGTTGAAATACACAGAGCTGAGAAGACAAGAAGGTAATGGACCAAGGGATTAAAATCTGAAGTCATGTTAATTTTACCTCTTTAATAAAACTCATTAGTTACACAGAAATTAATTTTGTGCAGAATGTTCCTATGGGCTGCTGTAACCCACTGACTTCAGTGAAGTCCTCGTGAATGAATTTGTGTCTCAGTTGTACTGAAGTTATCTGCCAGTGTGGAGCTGAACAGGAGGGCTGGGTCAAGAAGAATTTATGTCCCAGCTTAAACTATGGAACAACTCTCCTGGCCTTAACAGGGTCTCAGAACACACCCCACAAACCTCATTGTCAGAGCTGCTAACAAATAAATGGGTGTCAGAGCTCCCAGGAGTTCTGACATTTTAAAAGCCCTTGCGATTCAGCAGATAATTTTGTGTTCAAACATATAAAGTTTTTTGCAAGCTTTAACTCCTACCTTCCAGTTCTTCACTATGCCTTTTCTACCAAACCTAATGGTCACCTTTGTATAATTTATATCATTTGTATTATTATTATGCAAGATTATTCCCATACCTTATCAGTGGCTTTCTCTTGGTGGATTATTCAAAAACCCTCTTCTACCCAGCATTGCTGACATCCCCATTAGGCTGGGAACAGTGCATCTTCAGGAAAATAAAACTAGACCAGGATCATTCTATTCAAGGTTAAACTTGATGCCTCTAATAATGCAAAATGTAAAAGCCCAAAGCAGCAGGAAGCCATTTTACCATCATCTCAAAAGTTTAATAGGGTTGGGTTTAGACCAGTTAAGTTCCTCATATTTAAGGAAGGGATGCACTGACATCCAAGACAAGCTCAGTCAGGAAGGAAAGCTTCCAGTTCGGTCTATTTTAAAACTAATAGAGCAAAAGGTACATTTTGTAAAAGCAAAACCCAGGTATTCCTGCAGGTGAAATGATTCTTTAAACAAATGCGACTTCAAAACAAAGTTGCACTTATTACCAAGCAGATCACAACTGTGCTGCCTGTTCACTCAACTGGGTTCCCACCACCAGGGCAAATGGTGTTCAGACAAATGCCAGACACCCAGCAGTGTAGTCAGCAGAAGAGAGCTGTGAGAGGACATCAGCAAACGAGAAAATCTTTTTTGAGACTTCTGAGATCTTGCTACAGGAATTTCCTCCCTTCTCCCAAGATTTTGAAGCTCTCACAACTAAATACATATTTTATAGAGCAGACAAATTCTCATATGTTGTGATAATCAAGAAAAGAAGCCACAGCACCAGTCACAAAAAAATACAATGTTTAGTTTTGAAAAGAACTTTAACACTATGTCCATAAAGGCAGACAAAATCTAATCAAAGGATATTATAAGATTTGCAGACACATGATGTTTTGAAATGGAAACAGTCTGTATCCTTTGTAAAGTTTTTTGAATGAATAAAAGATCTTAAAACAAATAAGGCTAATTTTAATGTGTACATAAGCATTTTTGCACCAAACAAATAAGATGGCTATAAAAGTACACATAAAACTAAGCAAAAACCTTCCTACTTCAGACTGATTATATTCAAACTGAATTCAAAAAATTATTACTGCAAAAAGATACGGCTTTAAAGAAGACAGAAGCGTGCTGAAAATGAAAATGCCTTTTCACCATTCAGTCCCCCCATACCAAAATCTCCTCAGTTCTGTGAGTCTTTATAAGCAGAACTTTGGCTCGAGTGGGTTTGGTCTGACTCAGGGTTTTTGAAAATGTAAGAAGAGTTCACTACAGCTTCAATAGTCATGTAGGTGTTAATGTCACCAGGAACTTGGCTTCAAGAAGGTCTTTTTCTCTCCTTCTGGATTTGATAACCAAGACAAAAAGGAGCCTTGCCTGTGTGATCCACTGTAGCAGTAGCAATAATCTTCCAACTCTAAGTCCCTACTGAAATCTGCCTCACATCGAAGACATGGCCATAAAAGGAACCATTTTAGCCCCTCTGCATTGCTGAGAAGTCACTGCACTATTTGCAGGATCCTGCAGGAAGATAATTGCTCATTAAAAACAAGGAAGCTGGAGAGCAAGCTTATCTACCAATTCCAAAACTCATCACAGGGCACATGAGGCCAGCTTATACCCTGATGTCATGAGTCTCCCAGCATTAATCTTTCCATGACACAGACTGAAGCTGCTGGGAAAACCTGCAGGCACCACGGCGTCTCCAGCAGCATTTCAGGGCCACTGACACAGCACAGTGAATCAGTGTGTGCAAAACCATGTTCCACAGGAGTTATTCAGCTCCATCCATATCTGTTCCCTTTATAACCATGTACTCACACCCACAGCACAGCTGCACTGGCTTCCCAACAGTTTGGGAAGGTGAGGGATAGAACCACCCAGGGAGGAGCAGAATGAACAGGTTCAGTCGCAGCTCTTTCCTCGGGAGATGCTTGGGAATGACCTTGCTCTCCTGGCACTGAAAACACAGACACTGCCCCTTGCTCACCCCTGAGCGTCTCTGCCGGCTCCTCTGCCCTGAGCTGTGTGCAGGGGCCACGCCACAAGCTCTTATTCTCCTTGAGGAAAGAGGCAGACTAATGGAGTTTGCCAGAAAGACTCACGAAGTTACACAGCTTTCACTTCAGGGATCTCGTGGCCAGTTACAGACCATCTCAAACAGAACTGGAACTATGACATGGCACGAGAATGGACTCACAGACTATTGGGGTCATTTCAGAGCCAGAGGCCACACGGGAAGGGAAGGGAAGGGAAGGGAAGGGAAGGGAAGGGAAGGGAAGGGAAGGGAAGGGAAGGGAAGGGAAGGGAAGGGAAGGGAAGGGAAGGGAAGGGAAGGGAAGGGAAGATACAAACCCTGCCTCCCTTCCCTTCTGAATAAATTAAAGGATGGATGCCATGATTTGTTTCTGATGCCTCACACTGATTTCAGTTGGGGAGGTGACTCCCCTTCAGAGTGGATTCTACCCTGCACATCCAGCTGGCCAAATCAGAGTCACTGCCTCTCATCTGAGGCTCACACAAATCTTCCCAATAGTCTCCTCTGAAGAAAATGGGACATTGGTGCCCCACTTCAGTTCTTGCCTCACTTTCCTCAGCCCTTTCAAGATTTGTTTATAAATACCAACAATTTGCCTACTGTTACACTAATTTTGTTTTCCTATTCAGATCTTCCCATTACATTTTTCTTCTCATCTCCCATATTGTACCACAAACAAACCCTTCTGTTTGGTCAATCACTTTCAGCACACTTGTGATGCGAAGTCCTGAAATACTCAACTTCCACAGATGTATCTTCCCTCTATCATCTGTCTCTAGACAACAATTCAGGCAACAGAGTACTTCTCCAATGAGATCATTCAGCAGCATCTATAGGAAATACCTGGTTTTCATCCCAGTTACATAAATAGCATGCTTCACATCTCTGAACATTTTGGGATTTTGGTCACCAAAGGAAGATGTTTCATAATGAACTATTTATATCAGAGGGTCGTAAATTCTTTTATATAATCAGTACTGGGAACCAGCTACATGCCCATTTGTAATAGTACTTCCAATCCCAACAACAGCAAAGAAATTATGCCAAGACAAAGGATTTTTAACTCTTATCTTGTAACTCACCAGACAAAACCAAGAAGTCTTCAAAACACAGATATTCATCTATGCATCAAAGTTTGCTAAGTGCTGCTTTAAAGACATCATCACAGCTGAGTCAGAGATAATAGCCTTTCATGTGGTATCTTAACTCACAAAAGATTATTTGAAGAACTATGCCCATAAATGTGCACATATATCTTATTAATGCCAACTGAAATTACGCTTGTGAAATACAGATCTTTGCATCTTTAATCTTGAATCAAAATTACAAGTCATATCATTTAGAACGTAATTTAAAAAAAAAAAATTAATGCATTTAATTTGGCAGAACAGGAAAGATAGAAATAAAACACCCAACTGGGTTTTGGTAAGGTCTTTTATTGTACATTACAGCTCTCTACGTCAGGATAAGACCACAGTAAACTAAGCCAAACTCTTTCTTGCCCTTTTCATACATAATCCTCACATACTTCAGCTGGTATTTTGCAAGGGAAAAATCATCAGTAATTATTAATTTTCTTAACATTCTGCCATAGCCAATGCATTTGGGTTCAGAAGAATGTTTGGCCCTGATGAAGAAATGAAGATCTCAAAACAAATGAGTGGTTCTGCTCAGACTAGCCCAGTCTTCAGAAGTAATTGCTTCCATTTTCCTTAGCAGCTCCTCTGTGTGGAAGTGGCAGAAGAGAGGACACTGAACTACAGCACTGCAGGGAATCAAGGAACTGGGGCAACATTTTGGGTTACAAGAGCTTCTGTTGAGTCTGAGTAGGAAAACAGGCACAGCTGCTGCCCTGCAGGGCTTCCTCCCACTTGCTAGCAGCACTCAAGTAGTGAAATTGCACCATCACGTTTATTTCATCATTCACATACCTTTTAATTCAAGTTATTTGTCCAATGTTTAATACATGCAGTGAACTGATACTCCAGAGAATAGAAACCAGTATAAATCCTTCTGTCCATGGACATAGAGTCAGGTTGGCCGCAGCCCCCTTATGGAATAGTTTTTTGCGTCGCAGAGAAAAAAGAATCATCTTAAATTTCATGAGAGATTTCCTTCTGAAGACTGAAATATTGCAAGATCCAATATAAACCTATTGTTTTAGCACAGCTAAAGAACCTTACTCATCTCTGCAGGTACAGAAGCCAGAAAATCCCCACCACATATTGCGCTTAAGTGAAGCAAATGAGTTGTTTGGCAGGGTCCCAGTAAGGACTCCCAATGTCTTAGCAAGCTCTGAATTGAACTCTAAATTATAACAAAAACATAAAATCTGCAGAAATGTTTTTTAATCACATTTAAGAGAAAACACAGATGCTTAAATTTAAATTTAGCATTTTGGAAGCCGTGAGAGGAATTAAATTGTTTTTTTATACTAGTTCTACATCAATGAACTTCAATAGGCATTTTTTAATTAAAGACAGATTTGCCATTATCCGCTTTTGTCCTGCTGCAATGATAAATTTTTTGATTAAAAACTCTTCCACACTATGGTACAGGGTCACAAAGCACTTTTATAAATAGCAGTAATAGTTTGTTTCTTTTATGAAGAAAGCCAAGAATAGCAACAACCAAAATATACTATGCATTCACAGAAATTCCTCATTCTACAAAAAGCACTGCAAGCCAGCAGAATTTCATGGAGAATAAGTATACTTTGGCAGGCCATGCTACACAGTTTTCTTCAGCCAAAAGGCATTCACATGTACTTTGTTTCACTTCACCCTGTGAAACTGCGGATGGGGATTCCTTTTACTGTGCATATGTGAAACTTGTGGAATGGATCCTCACAACAGACATTTTACTGTGAGCTGAAACAAGCACACAGGAGACACTGCAGAAACTGTTTTAGAAGTACAGTAACTTCACGCATATAAGGCGCACCCTTTTGACTAAAATTTTGATCGAAACGGAAGTGCGCCTTATAATCCGGTGCGCCGTATACATGGACAAAGTTCAGAAATTTGTCAACGCAGAAGTGCGAGCTGCAGAGCTGAGCCAAGCCACGGCAGCTGCGAGCGCCGCACCAGCCGGTGCCGGTGCCGGGGGCGGGCGGGAGTGCGGGGGACCGTGGCACAGGGAGAGCACCTGGGGCTGCGTTTAAAGGCTGCACTGATCTGTGAAAAATGTTTACAAATTGAGCACCTGCCAGTAAACCCACGATTGCATGATTCCGTTACTAATTCGTTACTTTGTTGCGCGCAGATCCTTGCTGCAAAAAAAAAAGTGCGCCTTATAGTCCAGTGCGCCTTGTATATGAACAAAGTTCAGAAGTTTGCCAACACCCAGAAGTGGGCCTTATAGTCTCGTGCACCTTATAGTTGTGAAATTTCTGTATATGCAAAACAAGCATATGCACTGGAAATGAGAATGGTACCAAATTAATTATTTTAGTGTCTCCCTAACAGAAGTGTTAGCTCAGTGTCATATAGTACAAGATTATAATACAGAAAAACTTTCAACATGAGCCCTTCATTAGTCATAAAACACTGAATAACTGAGTATAGATTAAGTTCTCAGTAGGGAAACCACGACTCTCATCTTTTTAAAATAGTTTGAGAAGACTCTACAGTCTCAATAAACATCATTAATTTCTCCCTAACACAGATGTCAAGATGCATTTTAAAGATCATTAGGGATCATTAAAGAAAGGTTTTCATCCCCATCACATTTTCAGAGAAGAAAAAAAAAAATTTAAAAAATTACCTCCCGCTCTGTTCTCCTATCTGCCCAGAGAAAAATGCAAATTCAAGCAGTAGGAAACAAGTGCCCATCTTTGGCTGACCTTATTTCACTGAGTATAACCAAAAATTAAGAGCTCTATTTCCCCAGTAGCTCTAGTCCTAAAAGAAGATGCCACTTTCCAGAAATGACCAGATTACCAATAATTTGCTGAGAGAATTTAAGTGAGGCATTTACAACAAATAAAAGTTCAAATGGCTGCTATTAAAATGTCAAAACTTCTTTGGTAAACATCAAAGCTGTTGACATCTTAAATGTCAACTATTTTGTATTTTCAGCCCTATAAGTGAAGCCCTTTATCATTTAAAAGGCACTTTTTCAAACTTATTTGTGGAATTTCTTATTTTGTGTAATTTTCATCAGTTTGTTCAGGACAACATTATGTCCTACTTAATTCAAGCATGTATGACCCAAACACAGATTATTTCATTTCACCTATTATGGTAGCCGGAACAAATCAAAGCAAAGCCTTTTTGGTACCTCTCCTTCCACTGTCATCACTTGCCTTCCTTCTGTGCAGAACACATCATTGCTAATGTGCGTAATTCCAGCTGTGCATGACTAATACCAAGCTGCTAATAATCTCACCAATTCCTGGTGCAGTGATATTTCCAAAGGATGAATTCCAAACTCAGCCTCTGTTTTCCTTCACATTGTTTTAATGGGAGGCACAGGACAATGCTGAATATGCTTGAATGGAATGAACAGGCCTAGTAAAGAAACTTGTTATCTCTGCATCCTTGCTAAGTCTTCACAGGCCACATTGTTAAATACCATAAAACACCATGAAAAGTGTGTAAGTGACTGTAGTTGGTCACTGCTAAAAAAACAGATGTTTTCCTATTGGCTGTATTCCCTTTGATTTTAGCTGTCACTTCTGTAAACTTCCAAGAGTGGAGCTTAAAGATTATAATTATTTAAACAGCTCAAAGGTTGGATGTTTTAAGAATTTCGAGTCTGCAACACGGAAAGCTTTGTAGTGGCTTTGTTGTAGTTGAATCAATGTTTCTGTTAACAGCCTTCCTTCATGGAAAATGCTTTATCAGAAGATAAACATATCCTTGGAGCTAAACATGAAGTGCTAAACTTCTGTACATCACCTTGTTTTTACCCTCAGTAGAGCTCAGTTTGTACCCTCAGGGAGCTGACTGTTTGAAACTTTTAAAACTCAAGATGCTGACCGCAACAGGAAACTGAGAATTTATCAGTTCATTGATAAGGTCATTATTTCAAGGTCTTCCCAGAAGGAGAGCTCCAATGCCACCCTCGATTTTAAGGTGCAGAGAGCAGAGTCCATGTTAACGTGCTGTGACTAAGCCCCTAACAGATCAGTATTGCTGGTGATGAATGAAAGTCTTGGATTTTAGCAATCCACCATGCTCCTCGTGCACCTTTTCACACATACAGCCTGTGAATCCTGTCATTTCTGAAGCATTGCTCATTTCCAGTCTGTGGTAAGTAGTGCTGGATTGTATTCAAGGCCATGAGTTATGCTGCAAATGTTTCACCTCTCAGAGCTGAGGGATCTCCAGCTGGAAGAAGGAAAACTCACCTTTTTGTGGGCACCAGAAACAGACCTGCTGCATTCAGCAGGCTGAATCCAAAAGTCCACAGAATGCTTTGGGTTGGAAGGGACCTTTGAAGCTCATCTAGTTCCAATCCCCCTGCAACGAGCAGGAACATCTCCAACTAGATCAGGCTGCTCAGAGCCCCATCCAACCTGCCTTTGATTTCCCTTTAACAATCCATAAAGACCTCTTTCTGCAGTCAGCAGACATTCATATTTCTCTCCTGTGACAAGCAGTAATGGCTAATCCCCAAAGAGCTTTCTCCAGAAGGGCAACAGAAGTGTGGATTTTGTATCTTCTGAAAAATCCCCTGGGAATTATCACTGAGTGTCTTTGGGGCTAACTGTTTCCCCTTACAGAGAAATGTAGAGACAGATGCAGGATTCTGTAATAATTTTGCATGTTCCTTTAGACAAAGCTTGAATTTTACTTAGCAGAACCTCATTAATAATTTCTGGTATAAGTCAAGCAAGAGAACAGTATGCACACCTTCATTATCTGCAACAGAGTCAGCCATCCCAGTTGCCACCACCTCTGGTTTTATTATGCAATTCTGGAGTTTCAAATTAAATACAACACAAATCTCAAATGGAGACCAAACATGCGCAGCCTGACCCCATTTGGAACTGGATCTGACAAGGTCTGAAGTGAGTGAAAGAGTTAATTCTCAAGCTTACAGTGCTGGACTGGCACCAAAGCCAGGAAACACTTTCAGATCTCCCCATCACCATCTCCTTCTGACCTTCAAGGGACTATAAAAGGAGAGCTTCCCAGTAGGCCAGTGTCCATCCAGGTGCTCCCATTGTAGGAGGATAGATTTTCAAGAAATTATAAACATGATTAGAAAAAATTCTGGTGGTTGATATGCATGCATAAAATTAAATATCATCCCCTTGTTAAAATATTATCTCCCTGCCAGCTCTGGTTTGTCAGAATGCTTCATGCTGTAAACATCAGACATTCTCATTACACATTTGTAGCTTTGCATAGCACAGTGGAACTAAGATTTATTAGGGCTTCTGGCCATAATACACAGAAAGATTCCAAATAAACTCCCTTTCCCCCTTCAAGAGGCTCTTTTACTTCACTCACTGACAATACAACCCCAGGAGAGAGGTAACAGACAAAGGAGAACAAACACAAAAATATTTGCCTTACTCTTTCAAAGCAGTAACCAGTGTCCCACTGTTTTCATAATCTTTGCTATGTCAAAGGCCACTTATGTTTAACTAATTAAAAATAAAGCCAAGAAAGAGCAAACCAGCAGGGTAAAAGAAAATGAGAAAAATAAAATAGATTTGGGAAGTACAAATAAAATGGACTAAATGTGAAAAAGAAAGGGCTAACATGACTCAACAGCAGAACTCCCAGATGGTCTAAAGAGACATTTTTGGATATAAACGTATGAATGAAATCACATTAAACAAATATTACCCTTGACATTTTTCACTCATCATTTTACACCTTTTCCTGGAATTTTCCATAGCAGCTACAATTCAGTTGGCAGCCAAGCATACCAGCAGTGTGAATAAAGTTTAAATTTTTTTAGAAATAAATTATATATTCCTGGTAAGTAACTAACTGCCCAATTGATTGTTTTCAGTATCGTTATTTCTAAGTGAACATTATTTCTACATGTCCAGATATGAATTTGAAACAGGCATTTAAAGTAAAACTTCAGAAAATTCCTAAAAGTTTAAGAGATACTTAAAGAATAACCAACTCCTTAGCTGGATCACAGTGAGTATTAGTAAATCTATTTCTGCCAACAAAAACTGTGGATACCACTTGAGAGAGAGCAGAGAATGCAAGAGATTCGTTTATTCCATTAGACAAACTGCTCTCCAGATGAAATGTTGACAGGGTAGCCAACACAGTGAGTAGTGTCACAGACCAGTGCACAGCAACCTGCAATGGGAATGCACGAAACACTACTTGAAACAACACTCTGCAGCAGAAGATGCCCACATTCCTCCTAAATCAAGATATCCCAGCAGTCTGACCCATGGCAAAAGCTGCCACAGACATCACACAGGCAGTCAGGGGATTTGTTTCCACCCACTAACCTCTGTCATCAATTTTTTTTGTAAGAGGATTTCTGTTTTCTTGTGACCATCTAGTTCACATCTTCCTGACTGCACTGCAATTCAGAGGATGGCTTTCCTCTCAGCCAGACTTGTGCACCTTTCTGCATCGGGTTCCACAGATGGGAAAGACTTGAACTCCACCTCCACAGGGAGTTGAAGTATTTGCTTGTTTGGATTGAGAGCACAAGTGACACCCTTTGGAGGCTTTGCTGTGCCTTCTTGCTGTGGCTGCAGTCATAACAAGGATAACCTTATTCAGTGCCTTAGAACAAATGAAAAATCTGCCCTGTGAGCATTTCCCTCTGTGCCCAGCAGGGAATCCAGGCCACATTCCAGTCTTTGTTATTTCTGCAAAGGCAGCTCCTGGGTCATTGTCTCAGCATCCTCCACAGGCTGCAGCACTCCAACAATGCCAGGGGGTTTAACTCGGATGCCTTTAGGGATCTGGCTTCAAGGGTGTTTCCAGAAAAATAGCCTCAGTGGAAAACTACAGGAGTAGGGAATGCAGGGGTGGGAAACTGCAGCCCATGGGCAGGGAGGGACCATGGCAGCATTTCACATTCTGCTTCTCTGAATTACTGAAGCTACCACATCAACACAACAGGAATTTAGGAAAAATTAACCCAAGCCACTAAAAGAAGCTTCTGCAATACTTCTGATTAATCTCTGGTCACTCCAGAAATCACTTTAAAGTACCAACAGCAGCACACTGTAATATAGACTATTTATTGTAAGTTTTTCACAGCACACTGCTTGTGTTTGAAGGCACATAAAGTAATATTTGAAAGGAGCTTATCTAGAATTATAGTGCAATAACAAATGTTAAATAAAGGTTGGTTTTGAGCTCAATTATTCAAACTAATCCAAACACTGGTATTAGCTAAATAAAGGCCCACTGACACAAGCCACAAGCTGTGCATTGTCAGCACACAGAACACATGGGGGCATCCCTGTTCAACAAAATGTGACACAAAATGTGACACAAAATGCTCTCCTCAAAGGAGCTTCTTCGGCAAGAGGTCTTGAGCCTTTCCATCTCCATTCCTGAGAAAAATGTAATTGCTTTGTTCCATTTTATAATTTTATCCCCTCTTTGAAGGCTTTATAGTTAAGCAAAGCTACTAATATTGTCACAATGAAAGTTTTTAGATCCAGATTTAAAAGCAACTTAAATAGTTAAGAAAATAAGAGCTGAGACTGTCAACAGCAACCCCTTTAAAATTTTCTTAAAGAAATAAATTAAACAGGTCAAAACAAAGTCAAAAAGTCGAATTAGAGAGTAACTTCTCATAAACCAGCTAGGATCAGTGTAACTGTTTGAATGCCAGACATGCTCCCAAAGAATGATTGTAGAAAAGTTGCTATGCTGCAATCAGTAAAATACCTGATAATTTCATGTTATTGTACTAGTAAAACTAATCAGCCCATCAGAACAGGGTGTGTAATTGCAAGCAGCAATTTTTTTTTTTTAAAAAGGCATTAAAGGTGTGTTTCTGTAGTGTAGCTGCAGGTGTTTTATTTGAGCTTTAGGCTTACCTTGATGACATGACTGTTGTAGGAAGTTCCAATTCTGTGAGCTCATAGGCTGTTCCTTGAAGAGCCTGAAAATTTTTCTTTGGGCCATTTCACCCAGGTCTCATCAGTAAAACCGAAGCAAAAATACAAAAGCAGTTTAGGAGTCTCATTTTTAGAGACAAGCAGCCTATGTAAAAAGATTATAGTATCAAATCTCTCCTCATGAATCATAACAGCAAAAATAATAACACATAACCTATAGCTTCTGACTTTAATTATTTAGAAGATTGATTCATATTCTCACACATGATTTCATATACAAGGGGGGAAATTTTTCCAGCCCACTGGGAGTACTAGACCACAACTACTCTTCATAGTTTTTAGAATTTGTTTGCCCAGACCCTTATGCCAGTTTCTCATCTATTAAAGGTAATCTAAACTACACATGATTTTCTAACTAGTAAGATCTAAAAGATTTTTTAGAAGTAGAAGTGGGATAAGAAAAAAGAAATTCAGTTTCTCTCAAAAATAAAAAGGTGCTTCTTGGTTCATTGCAACAAAAAATAACTGAAGTAATCATAAAACTCCAAAGTTTTATGCAGTCCCAGAATTTTACAACCAAAATCTATGGGTTAATTTATGATGAAGAATATTAGCAGATCCTTGCCTAGAGCCTGGCTTTCAGTGAAAAGGCATCTCTGCTTTTACACTACCCCAGAATATCATAGCTCCTATATTTGGAGATACTATTTGCTTCTTGTGTTTGTCTTCTGTTCTCCAGCTTTCAAAAATGCCACCACCAGCACAAAACTTTGTTAATATCAGAACAACAATAAAAAAAAATACTCTCCAATTAGAGCACCTAAACTTTGTGCTTGCCATCATTTGAAGCTAACCCCTCACAGTGTCTGTTGCAAGGCAGGTGATCTATTTGATTTATTTAACATATTTTGAATTTTAGAGTGTATGTTTCAGTCTCTCTTGTATGGAGTGTGCAGTGCTTCTCTTCCCCAGTGCCCAGGGGTGCAGGTGCCCTCCTGTGCCATCCTGAGGCATTTCCAGCCCTGTGGCACCACCTGGCACCAACAGCAGCCTGAGCGTCCTGAACCCTTGGCCATCTGTCCTGGGGTGGTGACAGCCTCAGCAAGGAAACCTTGCAGATGGTAAATGCTTATCTCAGTCTCAAATGTGTTGTTTACAAGCAGTCACCTTGCACACAGATCTGCCACAGCTGTAAGAGGTGCAGTGCTCAAGGCTACACCTTTGTGCCTTGCTCAGTAACAGCTATCATCAGTTGCAGTTCAAATCCTGTGACCTGCCATTGCTTTCCCACCAATCTTCTGTAATTGTCACAGAAGAATCATTGAAGGGCCCCAAAAGTGTCCAGATTAAAAATCAAGTCCTTACATTCTGGTTATTTTTATTGATCTCTATATAGACTGCACATGGTTCCTCCTCTCCAACCAACTCTAAAAAGCAATGGCCAGTGTACAAAGGAGAAAAGAGGACAAAAGCATTAAGAGATCCAGATCCCAGCAGTCAGTGTTGTTTTCCTAAATGTTCCTGTCTAACCAGCTGCCTGAAGTAATGAGAGGTCAATGTCTACCATCTATTTAAATATCTGGAATTAGATTCACAGGTAACATGCCTATAGCAAATGCCATTTGTCAGTGCAAAAGAAAACTTAAAAGATAGGAGCAATTGTCTCCACCTTTCTCTTTTAATGCCTACAGGCCTGCTTGAGTATCAGCTGTAGCATTTAAGGTAGAGGGAAGATACAGCATTTCCATCAGTAACAGCAGCACAACCGTCTAAACCTACCCATCATATCCATGTGAACAACTAAACATAATCTCTGCTTTTGTGTTTAGCCTCAAAACATATTTTGTGACAAAATACAACAAGTATTCTCAAATAATTATATATTTATTTATTTATTTATTTATTTTTTATTATTTATTCCTACATAGGTACCTTTTAATTTGGCTGTTCTTTGGACAATCTTTTTAATAAAGTCTGCAGCCAGCAGAGCCACAGCTACATACAGGTTGTCAAAGTGATTAAAGCTCAGTGCTCTCATTTAACACCTACACGTGGATAATCCTTTCCACATTGTCACAAGGATGTTTGCACTGACTTGCTCAAGCAAGCTACACCCAAATTCCGACATTGCTTCCTGGCATTCTGACAACTTCTGCTCTTCTGAAGCTGTGGAATAGTTTTGCTTTCACGAAGGAATACTCTGGGCATGGTCTGTAGACGTGCACCACATTCAAGTGTGCATAGCTTGCCACTTTTATAAATCTTGAGATTAACTTTCTAATTGCTGGAAAAATTCATAGCAGAAGTGTAGTTTTGTTTGCTTCTTCTAGAATTTACATTCAATTCATGAGATCTACTCCATAGAATTGTTTGGAATAGAGACTCAAGTCCCTTTAGCTCACCATGAATAGAGAATGTGGCATTGGAAGAGGAAGTAATACCAAATTATAACTGATATATTCTGCTGTTTCCCCTTTTCTTGCAGGCTCTATAGCACATTGAAAAGCCTGAGTCTTCTATTTCTGAAGATCTTTCCCTGTGCTTTGCATTTTCTCTGCTTCAGCTGAGGGAATTGGGCTCCATTTTCTTTTAATCACATGAACAAAGGACAAACAAGACTGTTTATACAGTTTACTCACTATTGGAAAATCAATTGAAGCTTGTTTGTTATTGTAGTGTTTTTTAAGACAAACTAGAACTTGAGTGTTTAACCAGAAGTTGCCGCCTTTTATTTCCTCAGTGTTGCACGTGGTCTGACAAGGGAACAGATTATGCAAGAGCTGTTTGGAAGTCAGTCAAGCAAAGGACTGCTGGTTACTACATTTACTACATTATCAAATGATAGGGCCTGTTGTAGGAATAGAAAGCAGCAATTTCCTTTTCTACATTTGTTTCCTTCTAGACTTGCTGCATGAATTAAATCATCTTTAACTCAGCAGGTATTTCATGTGATCCTGGCTGCTAAAGAAGCCACAAAAGAATCAGTCAGATAACTGAGAGCACATCTGTAATCAGCATCTGCCAGCTGAAGGCACTGTCAGCAGCATCCTCAGGTGTTTTGGTTTGAAAGGCAGGTGCCTGCCAAGCAAGGCAAGAATTTCCCTTGCAAAAGAAAATATGGCCCCCTTCCCTCCAAATTGTTATAACTTCAAAATTACAGGGCTTTCAGGCAAAGATATGGGTGATACTAGTGAGTATATGTATGTATAACAAGGTGAAAAAACAGCAACAACAAACAGAACCAAAAACCCAGAACAGCCTTCTCTCAGCTGCAGGCACCTTCCCCTTTGGTGCAGTAATATGAAATATGAACAGGCATTATAGACTGTCACTGTCTGCTTTGTTTTCAATTGTAAAGCAAACAGTATCAAGTACTAAGATCATGTATTTGTGCTGTTTCTAATCATGGTGAGGAGTTCAAACAAAAAAAACTCTAGCATCTTCTTTCAACTTAATGGTAGTACCTGTATGCTGTTAGGGTTTGGTTTACTTTGTTTTATTTATGGTACAAATAACCTATGAAGAGTACCCCAATTTTCATCCAAGTTCCATCTTAGTCCAGTAACTCAACCTCACAGTATTGCATTTGGAGTAATTTCTGATTATTAGCTGATCATCAAGTGTTCATTTTAGAATCCAGCATTTAACTGAAAAGTTGGCCCAGACACACCAGAGGGTGATGACAGTTGAGTCTTTTTTCATGAGGAGTTCAACAATTTCTGTGAACTATCTCCAAGAAATGCATAGATGTCACAGAGCAGGTGCCTGGATGCATTAGGTTTGCAGTTGGAGTCTCTGTGAGTGTTTGCCATGGGTTTCTTTGATGATGCCAGTATACAAAATGGCTTGGTAATCTAGGGTTGAAGCATGTCTAATTCTTTAGTTGCAAAGGTGAGATCAATTTTCTGGCTAATTTTAGTACCTTAAAGCAAAAGAAATGTCAGCGTCAGCAGAAGGTCAACCTTACTAAAATATGTGAACTTTTTCATTTGTGCCTTTTATCTGAAGGACTATCAACTTCTAATTTATTTTTTTTTCTAAGTTGCCTTCTCTGCTTCTTAGATTTGCCACTGTATGCCCAATTTAAACACATTACTGAATTTCCCTAAAAATACTGACAGGCAAGTTGCAGTACCCAGGATTTGATTGTGGGCATATGGTTAGTAATGAAATTCCAATTAGATTTTGATACTTAAGCCTGGTGTGAGGAGGGTCAGACTCTTAATCACGTTAGACTTTGAAGAGATTATGAGTGACTTTTTCCTCCTTACAGACTCTGCCTCTCTGTAACTGGATTGCAACACTAAATGTAACTTGATAAAACATTGGCCTATTGCTGTAGTGGCTAAAAAATCATACAGGAAAATTCAGTTATTTCATAACCCCACACATGAACTACAGTATGAAAAGACACCCCACAGTCCTGCTGAAATAAACTCAGCATAATCACAGATGTCCAGTTGAACAATACTGTGAATTCTAGCAGGATTTGTTCTCTCTGCAGACTTCCCTGACACAGGTGAATTAACACAGAAATAGAATTACCTCTAACTTCAGTCTCCCAACAAGTTTTCTGTACCTTGTTCCTTCTGTGTAAGAAATAATAGTGAAGAGCATGTCTGTCACTTCCACTCTCATTTTTGTCCTGACTTTGTGCAAAACTGATGTTTCAGGAAAACAAAGGCCACTCTTAGTATTAGAGGAAAGCTAAAGGGGAGAGGAAAAGACAGGAATATAAATGCAATGCTTGAGAGTGCACATGGTCTAGAACTTATGACTTAGTATTCTTATATCAGTACCTATCCTTCCTCCAATTCCTCTCCAAAATTACTCATTTATACAGACACATTTCAAATAATTAAATATGCCTGGCACAGTTTTCAACAGCAATAAAATTTATTTATACACAATTAAAAGCTGACATGTGCTTTAGATCAGTCTGTACTTGGAATTAATCTCTCTGATGCTACATATAAGTTTATATCCACAGGAGTGGATATAAAGTGGCCTTCAGAGTTAAAAATCTCTTAACTGTTACTGAAACAATGAGCTCTTTCCTCCAAAGCCACCACTCTGGGCTGTCACTGTACCAAGGTACAGCCTATACAGAAATTCAGAAGGTTTTGTGCATGAGACAGCAGGAGATGAAAGCATCAGAACTGCACTTAGCCACTTGAGGCTGCACTGAGTTCCAAGGCAAAGTTATCCTCTCTCAGTGTGTGTTCTTAGGCTGCATGGCCTGACTGTACAGACACTGAATTAAAATACTTCAGTGATGTGGGGCTCATGCCAGCTTTCATTAACTACTGACACAACAGGTGGCAGAAAGAATAAAGTAGATGAAGGGTGGATTCTGTCTCTAGATATAACAAGTAAATCAGGCCTAATTGATTTTAAAATCTGAGAATAAAAAAACTCTAGCATTGTGGAAATGATGCACTTCTCTGGTACTAACGTACCTGCAAAGCTTTGCTCACAGCAGTCTTACACAGCTTTAATTCTAGTGGGTTAAAAACTGGGCATGAGAGTTAAACTGAAATACCTGAGACAGGCTGGAGGAAAGCCAGTCTCTCTGTCTCTCTCTTTCTCTCTGCTTTTTATTTTCAGTATGCTCATTTTAGCTCACTGACCACTTCAATAGGCTCTTCTGAGGTGAGAAATATCTCCATAAACACAAACAATTTGTTGAAAATGGAAACAAGTAGAGCCCAACTAAACACACTGTTATGGAAAACAGAGCTGAAGCTCTCTGACAGGAGTTGTGCTAGTTTAAAGTCCATTAACAATGAGCAGGGCCACCCTTCACCCCTAGCACAGCTGGCCTCTGAGGAGCAAATTGTACTTGTCCTTGAAAGAGAAAAGAGCAGATAAGCCACAGAGAGTTATATTGTGGGGACAGCTTGTGTGGACCCTGGTGAAGGACATGAAAGGAGCCAAATAAAAATATATTCAGTCCTTATTGCAGCCAGCTTATTTTGATAGGAACTATTTACATATTCCACTTAGATCTATAATGTTACTGTAGTGAATTTCTTTTTTTTTTTTAAGCCTCAGCAATTGATTCCTTATTAGCCAGTCTGGGGAGAGGGGGTGTTCATCCAAGAGAAAGCAAATCAAAATTTTTATCATAACTGTAAATTTAAAATCAGGATCAAATTAGTTGCTACATTTAGCAAATTGTTTCAGACATGTAACAGGAAAATCTGATGTATTTGGATATGTAGAGGAGGGAAGTTTGACAAATACTGTATTTATATTATTTGCTACCTTGTTACCTGTAAAAAGTCTTGAATTTAGAATTTATGTCTCTCAGTTTTAAGTTGTGATTCCTTATTGATTGTAGATTGGGAGTGGGATTCTGTAGAGTTAACTGCCTAATCCAAGCAAAACTCTTACAAACCAATTGCGAGAAACTGAGGAGCAATAACAGAGTGGTCCATAAACTTCTTGACTTTGGGTTCTTTATTTCTTTTTTTATTTCTACAAACTATTTCATATTCACGTGCTCTACTGGCTACTGTATTTTCCTCTTGTTTACACACAGTGCAGAGGACTGAATTGCCAGAGTGGGAGTGCACATCTTTAGCACTGACAACATCACATACGGCATAAGCACGTGTGATATAACTCAGTCTGTACAATACAGACACTCCTGTATGAAGGCACCTGGAAATCAGCATTTGTTGAAGGAGGATCAGCTGTGAAATAATATTTCATTTTGCTGAAGAGAAGAGCTTTTCAAAGGTATTGCCTTTTGAAACAAATGTCTGGGTTGAGTTGGGCTTTCAGTCACATTCACTGGCCTGACCTCCTGCTGACATACCAAGGACAAGCCAATCTCATCTTACGAAGTATGAAGCTGGTGTTTCCCTTGAATCCTCCCTCTGAGTGTGATCCATCCCCTGATCTGTGACAGCTGTGGTTCAAATCCCTCCAATGCTTTGCTGGGTTTGAACCATGGAGAGTTCTTTATGTCTGGAGGTGTATGGACAATATTGTTTTCTCCTGGCAGTAGTATTTTATTGGTAAGAGAAGAAACTGCATTAAAAGGATATGCCCCAGCTTGGAGCTGGCAGGCAAAATATGTGCTGAATTGTTTGCTTTAGTTCTTAAAAATCATCAGTTTATGAGGACTGACTTTGCCAGAGACTTAAGTTCTATCTCACATCCAGTGCTGCACTTTAAATAGGCAAAACTTGTCCCTGCTGCCAAGAGAAATGGCCTCAGCCATGGCTGGACAGCTGCTTGTGCCAGCACAAAATGGGCAGGGGTAGAAGACAAGAGAAGAAGCAGGCAAGGGCAGGCAGAACTGTCTCCAGGAGCAGTAGCAAGCTATGGCAATTCAAAACCTTGCAGGATTCCCTAGATTTGAGCTGAGAGGAATGCTGAGCAAGAATTAAATGGTTCTGTGATTTGACAGATCTTAGGCAGCCTAAGATTTGGTGAAAGGAAAAAGGGGAAGAGTATCTAACCATTAGATATTTATGCGTCAAAATGGTAACTTGGTGCTTTCATTTTCCTGCTGAACCCAGAATATCCTGTCATAGATCCTGACTGCCTTCACCCAGAAGGTTCGTGGCCCAACTGGTATTTTCCTTTTTTAGTGATTCTGTAAGACCACTTTATTTGGTGAGATAAATCAATTTTTGTTGTACTTGTTTAATAATGAGTGAGAATTGCACTGCATACAGTCCTATCCTCTCTCTCACCATAAAATCACTGGCCTGTTGTATGACAGACCTGCCTGAGGTCTCTGGTGCTGTTATCCCGTTATCAATTCCATCACTGTGGGCCATGGACATTTCTTTAAATATTTCTATTTCAGTACTGATACTGTCAGAAATAGCAGAAATCATGGCAAGCTGGAGAGCCTTAGACTTTGTGGTGTCAAGCACTGATGGCTCTCTTGAGATTCCATGAGAGGGCACAGAGGAAGGCAGGAGAAGCTCAGACCAAGCCCTGAGCAGAAGGCAGCTGGGGACAGCTCCTGCTGCCTCTCAGCCCTTCCCAGTGATGTCATTACTTTCGGGACTGTCCCATTTGTTGGGACATTTCTCAGTGAGCTGCAGCCCATCACACACAGGGACTGCAGTGACTGGCACTTCTTGAAGCATTCAGGAGCTGGCAGAGGAAAGAACATCAGGCCTGCCAGAGTGAGCAGTGTCTGCCCAGTGGCAGCACCTTCCCTGGCTAAAGGAAGAGATGTGCCCTTCATGATGCTGCTCCCAGCAGCAAGAGCCCTACCTGCATTATTTCCAGAGTGGGAAGAGGATTTTGGACAGATGTTGAAAACTGTAGACTCCATTTTAGTCAACTGTTCATCAGCAGGGTATTCTGTTCAGAGAGCTTGGAATACAGGCTGTGAGTGCTGGGGAATGGGGAAAATGGGGAAATGGGGAATTTTCTTCCAAAACCCACCACGTGCTGAGGGTCTGACTATGCTGTGTGACATGGGAAATCCAGTGGGGAGCCACTCCCAGGGAAAAGCAGCACTTTGTACTGGCAGCATCTACCTACAGGTGCCCTATTTGACTGGGCCAG
>VRYO01001153.1:2910157-2952825 GCA_009812075.1 Sialia sialis | reverse complement strand
AATGAAAAAGGTGTGGCTTATAACCGTGAAATTACTGTACTCTGCTAAATGCCAACTCAACACAATGATTTTCTTCAAACTTTATGATGAAGATACAAAAGACCTTTCTCAGATTTACCCAGGCACAGCTAGTCTGCTGGTTTTAAGCTCTCTGGAGTCAAGCCTCCAGTTTAGAAAGTTACACTGCTCTTCTAAAAGCATGCTTGATAGAGGATTTAGAATAGCAGAAGAAATTAAAACGGGAGGAGGAGGGGCTCTGGGAGACTGGGTGGTGACTGGGACCCATCACACTCACAGCAGCACAGGCACCTTTCCACACTCAGCTCCCCCAAACTCTCTGTGGCCTGGGAACCAAGCAGCAGCCTGGCACCATCGTGCTCAGCCCACATTTCCCAGGAGCAAGCTTCTCTCTTGGTGTTCACAGCAGTTGGCATCCCCAGAGAAAGGCTGGGCTGCTCCAGATTGCAGTCACATAGTGGGGAAATACAGGATGGGAACAGGCTCGGTGTGAGGGCTTTTCTGGAGTGGTACAGGATGTGGAACTCTCCTTCAGGACTGATCAACCTCTCTGCCTGGCTGTTTACAAGAGACACTTTTATCCAGGCATCTTTAAAATCTCAGTCACACTTTCAAACTTGAGTAGCCACAGTTCAAAAGTTAGGGGAGAAAAGGGAAATAGGTGAAGCATAATCTCATATGCCTCCACTCCATAAGAATCCAGGCAAAGAGAGGTAAAAGCATTAATTATTTGGAATATATTAACACAAAATAACATCAATTCATGCAGGAACATGGGGGATTTCAAGCCAGGGAATGTTTCCTTCTTTGAGGAAATCAACCATTATTTTGTTAACATAAAAGAAAATACAATACAGAAACTTATCAAAAGAAGAATATATTTATACTTTTGAGGCTTTTCCACTTGAGTTTTTGTCTTCATTTTAATATAATAAAAAATAAGTATTAGTAGAAACAAATGAAATATTAACCTGTGCTTTCATTGATTCAGATTTGCATAATGAGTGAAACTCTTTAGTAACCTGCTGCTCTTCTGAATATTCAGATTTGCAAAGAAATCATTTATATACACAGAAAGAAGATGATGTGGTGGGAAGAACCATGTTTATTATGATAACAGAGTAATTTAACCATTGTGAATTACCTCTCTGTTACTTCATGTTCTTATTTAATTTGGAGCAAGGACATCCTCTGTCTTCACCACATCAGCTTCAGAAAACCAGGGACAACACTGAGGCCAGATTATGTTTACAGGAAGTGAGGAAAAAACCAGCAGCAGGAACATAACAGCTGTTAGCTATGTATAGTCTTGGAGAGAGTTGAAAACAAAAGGTTTGGTTTTCTCTAAAGTGATTTTTAAAACTGGCATCTCCCCAGGGATTTGAAGGTGTAGGCTACAAGAAAGGGCTTGTTTAGAGCCCAGACACTGCCAGAAATAACATCCTAGCAGGGTTGTGGAATGAGAGCTTCTCTAAATGAGTAAGGTTTCCTCCTGCTTGTGTCATACTCGGCTGAAGAAAACAGGTGCAGACTGGAATTGTTTTCTATCCTCAGTTCTCCTCAGGACAACTCTGGTAGTTTGTTACATCCTATTTACAATGATACTTAGCTTAAGTAGCTAATCCTGCTCCCTTTAAAACATTGCTAAGACTGCTCAACTCTAGTGCCTTTTCTTCCACCAGTACACATAGTTTTCCTGCTTTTAGATGAGAAAATGAAGTCTTTCCTCTCAACCATCTTAATGTACTTCTAATTTAAATAACAAACTTACAAGTTTTCCCACCCTCTGAAAGCATGGAAGAGGAAAAAGTACATGTAGTTAACACCAAATTCAGCAGAATTTCTCTACAGTATGATTCAGCCTAAAACAGATTTGAATTCTGACTTATGAGGAAGCAAAATCTGGAACTTTGCCAGGTATGCAAAACTGAGCTCTTCATGTGAGATGTAGGACATCAAAGAAGTCACAGGAGATTCACACAGCTTTACACAAAGCCAAAATAGACCTTTACTTCTCACTCTTCAGGGGGCACACACATGGCAGAACCACAGCTGCTGTTACATGTCAGTGCTCCTGCAGCAAGTCTCAGAGGGTTTATCACACACAGATGCATTTCCAAATCATTCATCACCATCTCCACAGATTCTGCCTTTATGCGTTAAACGTCCACACTACACACTACACTTTTATCATCTTTTCTTTGAAATTCTGATTAGATCAGTGAAATTATCAGTGTGTTTTATTGAGGTATTGGGGAGACAGGAGGGAAGTTGTTACAGGATTTAACAGTTCCAATTTAGAATTTGGCTATACCAAGTGAAATATTGAGGGATGTATGCACGTTTGATTGGTTAGAGATTTCTGGGGAGGTTAACCACTGTCTTTTCATAGCCAGGTCTCAATGTTTATAGCACAAGTCCAGACCAAGGATTAGGAAACAAAAGATAATAAAAGCACAGCACATGAAGAGCTTCAAGGGGTGCAAAGTGCAGACTTAGACAAGACTCACGGCTTAATGCTGATGAGATCTCTAAAGCTTCCCACAGCACTGCCCCGGTTCCTCTTCTCAGCATCACATTTCTCTTTTGTCCAGGTCATCTGGATATTCTCAGGAACAGGGTCTCCCTCATCTTCTTCATCTGAGTAGAGGCTCTCCAGACGTGCAACTGAATGTCTGTCCTTTACAAGCTGAGCCTGGAGGGCACATGAGTGACAAGGTGAACTCAGATTTTATTTTATGCTCCCTGGTGCTCTTTAAATAATTATTTAAACTAGACTTTTTGTTCCATTGAATCTTTTATTTTACTCGCTCAACTTAGCCTTCAGGAGAGTTCTGATACTAGGCATCTGCCCTAGCCAGAATCTTACATACCAAACTGATTTTTAACAGTTTTGATGGGTGTAAGCCAAGCAGAATTTAGACTGACAGAAGCTTGTATGTATACAAGAAAAAATGTCAGTCCAGCTCACATCATAACATGGTCAGAAACAACAAACAAGACCGGCCCAAAATTGACAACTAAAAAAAAAAAGCTCAACAAGCACATGCAGAAAAGATGGATCATCTTTCATAGCTACATGTCATAGACATCATAGTCACATGTCCTATGAGTCCAAACTGGAAAGACATCTTCAGTAGGAAAACAGGATATGCTATAAACTGAGACAAATACCGGATATCCCATAGAAGGAAAAAAACCAAGAACTACATGCAATTTTGGGAAACAAAAATAGCTACACTAAAAGTATTTCCATACAACTTCAGAGCACAGGAGTTAAATTTAAGCAGCAGCAACCTAACACACTACTAGGAGGGCAGTTTGTGTCATCCCCCTCAGCAGCCCATTGAGAACAAACACAAATGACATACCTCCCTTTCCCTCTCAGTTTTTGTCAGCCTCATTTGCCTCAACATCTGAGATCTCTGCTCCATCATAAGAGTTCTCTCGTAAGTATATGCTGAGATATCACTATTGTGCTGCAGAAATAAGGACAGATATTGTGTTTGTAATCAAGTCATAGCCAGACATCACAATGTGCACAATAAAGAGAAAAATGGGGTCAACTCCCTTACCATTTCTACCACTTCTACCTCTGCCTCTATACGGAGTTGATAGAGGAAAGTAGCCAAATCCTTCTTCATCTGGATGCTATTATCATCCATCTGAGCAACAGTAAAAATTCTCATTTTGCATTTTCTCCAAACCTGGGGAGGGAACACAAACTCTCAGTTATTTGAACCAATAATACTTTGCTCTACAAAACAGAAACTTAGCAAAATAGCCACTCTCGTTTATCAATACAGGCTTTACAACTGGACCATATTTCTTTAAAGTAATGAATACAGAAATAGGTGAGGGACATTCTCTGTGAAGCTGCTTACTTTGTGCTGTTTGAGAAGAAAAGGAAGCAACATCAACATGCCTCCATCATGCACAATCCACCACACATCAATGTTGCCTTCGTTGTAACGCTCGTGGTTGCTGGGGTAGAAAGACACATTTTTGGGAACCAGCAGAGCTAGGTGAGCTGCAGTTGTGCAGCGAACAGTACCTGCCCAGGAACAGAACACAGTTACTTCCAAATCCTGCAAGAGTCATTTATGGGTAGGAAAATGCTACTCACTGAGCAAGTATCAGCAAACCATAAAAGTCATCACTTAAATAAAGAAAAGCAAGGCTTGCACAGACAGGTCAGTCCAAGTGACAAAGGCAGGATAAAGCAGACTTGGATAAAGCAGACTTGCAGGAACACAAGCTTATTTCACACTCAAAAGAAAAGCAGCAACGTTCAAAGCCAAGTATGAGGAGACAGCATCTGCTCTGTTCTAATTTGATTAAGTAACTGGACCAGAGCAGGAGAGAGACAGAGGCAAGGAGAGTGCTATCCACTAGTGAAGGACAGGTTAGAACCAGTGATAAAAAGTGATTATCTAGGAAACAAATTACGGTTTGCCACAAAACCAGCATGTCTCAAGCCTGAAAATTTTTAACCATTCATTAGACACATGAGTTTTAGCTGCTAGATTAATCTTTGAAGACCCTTCTTAGGTCTTTTACCTACAGGAACTGGTAATTGAAACTGAGCAGTTTTATGAAAAAATACCTACATCTCCATCAATACTAAAAAAACAAACTCAAAAGCAGTCTTACAAGAATTCTGTTAACATCCTCTGTGTGTACCACGTGTGTAATAAATTCACAGTGCCTGATCACACCAAACCTTTAAAGCTCACCTATAAACGTCTTCCAAGACCTTGGATCTTCACTCTGTCTCCAGCCATAGGGCCAGCCCAAAACCACAGTGTTGTGCTTCATGCCACCGAGTCCACAGGACTGGATCAAGTGAGCAATTCCTTCTCGAACTTTATTGGCTACAACAACTTGACAAAATCCTTTAACCTTCTCAATTTCCATCATATTCTTAATAGTCTGCAAGACAGACAAGGGAAAAAAAAAATCAATTTTCCATTCTAAAAGGAGTTTCTAATATTTCTCTGTCATGTAAATTCCTAGTTCACATGTCCATAGGTAAAGCATTTTACAATGAGAAGTTCTGCTCAGATTCCTTAATAAAATAACAGAGAAAACATCCACTTGTTTAAAACAGTTTCTTTCCAAACATAATCATTTCTAACAGATTAAAATAAGGATTCTTTGGTTTGTGCTATCATCTCTTACTCGTAGTAGATAATGATATCTGTGTTACTGTTTTACATCACATTTTCCAATCCTGTAACATTCATCTATTTAAACCCAAGGCCAATTGACTTCATTTGGATTTCCGGTTTCAGATTCCCATGTAACATGCTGTGTTATATTCAATTTACAAACATAAGCACCAAATCCCACACACCAGCAAGTATACCTTTCATTTAAATAAACTTGATCAACACATAGCCCATTAATTAGTTTTCCTTTTGAAACAATTTTCCTACAGAAAAAGCCTCTGGGGAAGAAAACAAATATGCTGATACTATACGGATGTAAACAGGGCTATGATGTCCTAGATACACAAGGAGGAAGATTAAGTAATTTATAAAAAATTTTTCAGGACCATTCTTCAATGCTTTTTGCAATATATGTATCAACACACTGAAAAAGAACACAGAATCACAAAGTTGGAAGAGACCTTTAAGATCATGTCCAACCCAAGCCCTAACAACTCAACTAAACCATGGCACTGAGTGTCACACCCAATCTTTTCTTAAACACATCCAGGGATGGTGACTCTGCCACCTCCCAGGCAGACAATTCCAGTACTTGATCACTCTTTCAATAAAAAACTTTTTACTTGGAATATTCAGTAAAATAAATACTCCTCCTCCTTCCATTAAGCAGCATACAGAAACTTCCACAGTAATTATTTCCTATAAATGAAGAGAATTTTGTGCAGTAAGGCTGTTTGCAAACATGAGCATTGATCTTGCATTCCCCAAGGCACAACTGGCAGCTGAAACATGTATGCAAGTCCTTCACTGAACAGCTGTGGTGCTGCTGAACTTGTTCTGTGTTTCATGGAAGCCTTATTAAGATGCTTTTTTCCACATATGATTAGGAAACAAAACTTTGCATTACCTGCCCACTCATCCCTTTCTACTTCAGGATTTGACACTCACCTGCTCAGCAGCCTGTGCTTCTCCATAAGTTTCCAAGAAATTCCCTTGGATGACTGATCCTATGATAGTCAAACCTTTACCAGCCTTCAGCTGGGATGCAAATGTTAACAGTCTAGGGTATTTTACATGCAAATCTTCATCAAGTTTCAGAAGCACCAGCAACTGAGGCCTGCAGAAAATAAAAAAGATAACATATTTTAAAACTAAATCTTTAACAATAACACACGTAAAAAACTGCCTCTCATCACTTATACTGTACTTGCATATTAACTCTGAAGCATTCCTTCTGTATCTCACACATTTGAGGGGTTTTACTTAATATTTTGTTTCTCTCAGTTAAAAGCAGATGTGAAACTGTGGGAATTCTGCTGCTGCATTGTGCTGACAGTAAAAAACCTGCTGATACACTCAGCTTGAGAGGCTTTCATTAGTGTTTTATTTACAGGCATGTTTTTCAAGCCTCTTTCAAGTACTATTGGAACACACAGTGTTCATACTGCAGGGCTGTTCTCCCAGATCTATCTGGATACTTGTGCCAAGAAAATATCTGTATTCTGCATTCAGAATCCTGGCACATGGAAAACACAAATATTTTTATCTAAACACGGATCCCACCTGCCTTCTGTTCCTTGAGGCACTGCTACACAATCAATCAAGTCGCTGTCTGGTTGAGCAAGTAAAAAATATTTATAAAACTCTGTCTTCAATAGATTTGCTCTTGTTCAGAGCCCAAGGGCTGTGCAATGCCCAACCAAGAGAAGGGCTCTTGCCCACTTGATCTGTTTTCAACACTAAGTAGGGATGAAATCAGAAGGAATAATGTTGGCCACTGTTCATTTCCTGGCCTCTACACCTCTATACTCAGAGACCTCCAGTTTCCCCAGGTTCCACCTCTGAATTCACCAATCTGGAGTCCAGTTAAAGATCTCAAGGGCACTAAAGCTCTACCCATACAGGATGCACACAGCAAGGCTTGGCAGCGACAGGACAGCTTACTGCAAACTCAACACTTCTTTTACTACTCTGGGCATTTAAATTCATTCCCACATCTTGTTTAGAGTCCAGCTGAACTCCTGTAGTGTAAGCAGATAACCGTGAGAGCCGTTCCATCAGGCGAGGTGAGTACCTCCAGTTCTTGGTGTGTGGAGGGCCCTCCTCCAGCCTGAGCAGGGCGTACCGCGCTGCGCTCAGCGACAGCCCCCGGATGCCATCGCCCCACTCCTTCTCTGCTCTGTGGAGAACACACAGGTCAGCCAGGCTCCATAGCTGCACACTGACACTCAGCCTAGAGAGATCTCAGCACCTTACAGTGAGTGTAATAACATGACACATAGCACATATCCATCCACGCTTGTAATTTGTACATGAATGTCTGCAGAATCACAGATCGCATGAGGAAAGTGAAAATGTTTCAGTAAAATACATATGATGTACCAACATTCTGGGTTTAATTTGTAATCAGCCCTACAGAGGAGGCCTCCTGAGCATACACAAACATCTGGCATTTCAACACTATTTAGTTATTAGGCCAAATTAAGTTATAAAGCCACACTATAGCCTGACTCCATTCAATGCTGATCTCCAGCAACCCAAGCAGCAGATTCAACTTTTCAAGGACTGTTCTAGACAGATCTTTGCACCACATAAATTGGAATATAATGGTTGGCATCAGCTGTTCTGGGCCTGAAGTAATCATGTGCAGTGCACAGCAGACAGATCCCAACCAGTTTTCTACTTCCTGTGATCCATGTTTCACATAGCACCTTTAGAGGCTCAAATGCAAAGTACTTCAGGAGCTTTTGCTTAGCAGTGACTCAGTAAAACAATGAAAACAAAAATTCACCAATACGGAAATCCCTCCAAGGCATCTCTGGACAGTTTCTTTTCCAAATGTGAAGACTAGAGATAATTCCTTAAACAGATCCAGCCTTTTCCTTACCCTTTCTTACCCAGTTAACACTTACCCTTGGTATTCAATGTACTTGTAGATCATGCCTGCAATAAGCATAGCTACCAAGGCATAGTACCAAGATGAAATGAACATCAGTGCCAGGCAAATACTCATGCCTAAAAATGAGAGGGCCCTGAAACAAAAAGCAAAGGCATTAACAAGTAGTGGGGCAGATAATCTTAAAAAACAAGTCAATCACATTCTTGCTCTTTTTTCTTTAAACGGTCTATGCTGAACTGGCAGTGAAAGAAAAGCCTCCAATGCATCTCCTGAGTCCCACCAGTTTTAGCATCCTGTTGTTGAAATGAAACTCTTGTGCCATGACATATCTGAGTCTGGCTCTTGTGTACAACTGACACCCAGAGAAATGAAAGATGCTCCCTGTGCTCCTGGAGAAGGTTCTCGAGTGCAGATTGCAGGCTCAGAGGTGCCAGCCCCTCACTCACCAGTGGTAGTATTTAAAGCGGGGCCGCCAGTTGGGGGTTCGCAGTAGAGTCTGCACTGCACATGCAAGATTAACAAAGAGGTAACACATCAAGAAAAACCTGCAAAACAAAAGTGCAAAGCCTTTTAGCATGCACATTTATAGATCCTGGCATATATTATAATTACACGATTGATTTCAAGTCAAACTCCCACTGCCCTGTCACATGCCCTGTCCCCTACCCCTCTGATTTTCATCAGCCTGAACCATCAGCATAAAGTAGCTGGAGCAATTTTTTAATTGGATCAATTCAGATCTGTTCACAACATAATGCTTTGTTCTGTAAGTTAAATGTTTTTCCAAACCAAATAAAAGTATAATAAAAACTTGCTTTGTCACAGAATACTCCAGATCAGAAACAAACAGATTTATATGTAGAGCCTGAAGTCAGAGGATTCATAAAAATTACAGAGGTGGAACTCAGGCTTTGGGAATTTGCTTTACTGATTTAAGATGTTCTGAAAGACAAACTAGCAAAATTCAAGAGTATTTCTATTCCCCCTCACCCCACAAGATTGCAATCAGGCTGTTTCTCACATTGAGAGGATTGGAGCCACCATGTCAAGTGAAGCAATAAGGATTCCTAGCTCAGCAATTAATGCTGTTAACAGAAGAGCCCATGTCGGTTCACCATTCGCTTTTCCATGACCAAAGATCTGAAAAAACAGAAACATTAAGCGTATCTTCCATATTTCTTTCATAAGGTTGTAATGGGAACAAAGCAAATTACATTTAAGATCAACAGTAATTCTCCTACATACCTCCTTCTCTAGAGCAAGGAGTCAAATTATTCTAATGCCTTGCCATGCTTCACAGAATTAAATGTTTGATTTCTTGATAAAATTACCCCATAAGTCAAGTTTAAAATCCTTAGGAGCATTCTTTGTTTTCAACAAAAGAAAAAAAACCCAAAATAAAAAGTGAGGGCCAGTACCCTCACTTCAGCACTGAATAAATCTGATTTTAAGCATGAAGTCGGACAGGTGGTGAGGCAGAGTGAGCAGAAAGCCTTTGGAGGTTACAAACCCAGAGGAAAGGGATGATGTTGTCCTTGGCTATGGCCTGCAGCAGGCGGGGAGCCCCGGTGAGGCTCTGCAGACCTGCCCCACAGGTGGAGAAGAAGGAGCCGATGACGATGACCCAGGGCGAGGGCCAGGACAGCGTGCCCACCACCAAGTTCTTGTTCACTGCATCACCAAACCTGCAGGCAGAACACACCCAGGCATTCCTGCTCTAAGGAATGTTTTGAGACTCTGGTTTGGGGTTTTCAGGTCAGTTTTAACATGTCATTTAAATACTATTATCAATAATGCCATCATTTTAATATGCTGTATTATATTATTAATAATACTGTATTATTTTCTTAACTAGAAAACACAAAGTAGCAAATAACCTGAGTTACTTCTGATACACAGACTGGAAGTGTCTGCAGCTTGATTTCAACATTTCATTACACATATTTTAAAATTCTTGTATGATTATCACATTATTTTTTACTATCACCAAAAAAATGCAAGTACTAAGACACAGGATGGAAAATCTAAACATCTAATAGAATACAAGAAGATGCCAAAAACAGCAGTGTTTACAATCTACATGCAAATGTGGCTAAAAAGGCCCCCAGAAGTAAGCATAAAAAAAAATTTAAAACTTAAAACATTAAAAATTAACAAGGAGAGGAGTGAGGCATGCAGACTGACAGGCAAGAACACACCTACACTGCAAAAAAAAAAGAAAAACAAAGAGCATTAAAGCAGCAACACTTACTTATCTCTCAGGACAACACCTTCTATGCAGGCTCCAAATAGTAACACACAACTGAAGTCTGGAGGACAGAGTGTGCTAAGGAAGCAGAATTTATTAGACATGGCATGTGGATGTATTGTGGAAAGGACAGTATGTGCCTCCATCCCATGGCACTTGCACTCCAGCTTCTCCACAAGTGCAGGGCAAAGCTGGCAAGGAAATTCAAGTCTCACTGCTCACATACACCTTCTAATGTTACACAGAAAGGTTCTGCTAAGTGTCAGTTTTTAAAAAGGACAGGTTTAAATGTTACGATAAAGGAGGAAATAATCCAATTAAACATTTTTATACAAAAATGTCAATTTAATCTTCTGCTAGTACAGAAGCTGAATTAAAATCATCCTTTTCTCTCTCCTTCTCCTCTGTCTGAAGATATTTTGAACATACAGAAAACCATAACCTTGCACATTCTTTTTTTGTATCTCTGCTAGCATTCACATCACCAATAAGTCTTTGACTATCAGGTTTGTCATTAACCATACTGCTTCTGCACTGGGGAGTACAAAATACCTCAGGCTTTTTGGACCTGGCATTCCAGTAAAATTTTTCATCTCATGAATTAAATTCACTCAAATGATTAAATCTTGAATTCTACCCCTGAAAACTGCAGTAAGAGGAGAAACATGCTCCTGAAGGTGACAGTGTCAGCCTCCCCCAGGATGGCACATGGCCATGGACACATCCAGTCACCCACTGGGAGAGCCTGAGCTGCAGCAGAGCTGGGGGTTAAAGCTGTGACCTGTTTTAATATTCATTATTCCACAGGAAATGCTGCTCCTTGGTACAGGGTCAGTTCCCAAAGTGATACCAGGGAAAGGCTGCACTCCCAAGGAGCTGGGACAAGCAAGCTGCATCCTGATTTACAGCTGGGCAAGTTTTGGCAAAGAACAGGAATGAAACAGCAGAATTTCCAGAAGAGTCACCATCCCAGCCAGCTGCCCTTTGGGTGAGACTGACTCAGAGAGCTCTTTTGACTTTTCTTTTTAATTTTCTATGTTGATAAATTGTCCTTTAGAACACCAAGAGCTAGATAAAGCTGAAAGATCTTGGCTCATTTCTTCTTTAGCAGGAGAGCAGAGATGAAGACAGTCTTTCGCAAGCAGAACTCCTGTTGTCCTAAGCCCTGAAGAGCTGAAAAAACACTTGGGAACATTTAGTCTAATTTCTGACTCCAGTTTATCTTGTTCTAAAATGTTCAAGAAAATCTATACTCCTTAAAATCACTGCAAAAGCTTTTTTTTCTTAAAAAAGGAACTGAAATTTATAAACTCTCCCATCAAAATCTCCCCTCATCTTAATGTTTCACTGCAACCTAAAAAAACAATTCTCCAAGTACCCCACCAGCCTGAAAAGTTATACATCACTGTGCAACAAAGAACAGCAATGGGAATGCAAAAGAAAAAACCCACCACACAAAGGGGGATGGAAAGCAACAGGATAGTTACAATTCTTTCAACTCAAGGACTAATGTTCTCTTGCTGCTCTTGTTATTTTCTCCACTGGCCAATCATACTTGCACTGACAATTTGGTGAGCTGAAAGCAGTTCCAGAAATGTACCAGCACTCCAGTAATTTTGAAAGGATACAGACTAGAGATGTGGTGACAATGGCGAGAATTGTTCCAACAGGGATGGATTTCTGTGCATCTTTGAGGTCCCCCGATCTGTTTGAACCAGCCATGATACCTGAAAGGAGGTGTAGGTAAGATGACAGGGCAGGAGGGAGTCCAGAGCCCCAGGGAGCCCCTGATGGCAGTATTCTCACCAGTCACTGAAGGGAAGAAGATGCCAACCAGCACCATGAAGGACGTGGTGATGTCTGAGAGCACGTACAGGTGCAGGTTGTTCTTCTGGCCTGCCACATCCACAGAGGGCTGATGTGCCCTCTCCAGGATCTCTCCTTTCTCCAAATAATTGCTCCATAAGTTGTCTTCAAGGTTATTATCATACCACAGAAAATAAAAGCATGTTTCAGTTCAAACCTGTTCTCATTGTAATGGGTTTACAACTGAGGATTACAAATGCAATTCAGTGATCAACAGGAAAACCACAAATACGTATCAACAGTCTAAAACAGTCTAAGCAACTTAAACTGTACTACTAAAGATAACATTCTTTTAACCTCATACCTATTCCAACCCAAGGAAATACACTGAAAATTTTTATGAGCCACACAGCGGCTCAGAGAAAGCAAAAAGCAGCAATATTGAGCAGTTTTCTAGACAGAAATGGGTTTGCACTTCAGTCAGTGGAAGAATTAGAGAATTACATGTTTGGCATTTGAAATTTGGCTAACAAATGCTGAGCCCTCTTGTAATCTTAGAAACTAGACTGCTGGTTTCTGTAAGAATGGAAACCTTCAGAACACAGCACCTGCACAAAGCAGCTGCTCTCTGGTGTTCATTTCAATAATGAACACTTTTCAATTATATTTTATTCAGGAGTGGGCAAAGAAGGAGACACACTGTTTCTATACAAGTGGTCCTATCTTTCAGGGCATAATCTTAACCTGTCTAAAGTAGAGAGCTGTCACTACAGAGTCCTGAAAAATTTTAATAATGCTATTATTCATGCTAGTATAACTTAAAATTACAGCTGACTTCATGCTGAAATTATGAAATGAACAAGGGAAATTTAATCAATTTTACAGGAGACAAGTACTGTATCAGGACAAAAGTTTTATCTCCTCTTTTTAAAGGTTATAAGACTGGACTTTGTTAAAGATAATTTTCTTCTCTGTAATTACATTTCTTCATTCCTTTTTTCTTAACCAGCAGGGAAGAGTTTGACCCATTTCAGCTGCTCAGCATGCCTCCTCTTTAAGGGAAAAAAATATCGTGCCATACCTATTAAAATGCCACTAGCAGCTCCTGGAATTCCTGCTATCTCCGAGACATTGTTCATCAGGAAATATTCATCACAGTGCTCGGTGGTCAAGTTTGTGCTGTGGCAGAAGAGCTCCCAAAGCTTGGAGGCCACAGTTATGTTATCCTTAACTACAGTTTTGGCACAAACATCAAACTGATCTCTTGACAGAGTCCTGTTGCCCAACATGCAGATCCTGGAAGGGAAACACAAACACCAGAGTTACTGGATGTTACTGGGAAAAGGAAATCCACACTTGCCCATATTTATTCTTTTATATCATGTGGAAACTTCAAACTACTGTGCTACATCATTTCTCACCTTCAAAAGGATGGTGGTAGCATGACAGAGATTGCATCTGTTCCCTTTAAGGACCAGAAGTATAGAGCTACTTTTTTGATTTATGGAATTTGGTTATCTTAATACAAGGGAACAATAAGGATAATTTCTGGGTTTTTTGTTGTTTGGGGTTTATTTCCTTTTGTTTATTCAACAGAGCTACTGGAGTGGAAGAAATGTGAATAGAATAGAATTCAAATTACTAGATATTTAGAACATTTAAAGATATTTGGAATCTCATCAACCCAGTTTCTATATTGCAATGCTTGAATTGCAGTACAGACATTTTAGATTCAGAATTAGGAACACATATTAAAATCACAATAAGCAAAGGTTCTTCTCATCAGCAGATACTGTGCTTAATTGCTAAAATCTTCCACTGCCTGTTGTGTTTCATCTAACCACAAACATCATTTATTGCAGCACTGAAAAATTTTTAATCCACTTGTCCAAAGACAATTCCACAAGACAGTGATGTAACGTAACAGCTTCCTGCTACTAGAAGTTCACTGAGCTTTTCTTTCCACTGTCAGAAAACACCCACAATAAAACAAAGTTTCTTCTAATTTTAATTAACTTTAATTGTTTCACAGGTCTTATTTATCACTGAACACAGGAAAATGGAAAACACAGGGCTGTTTTTGCATGGTTTGCAAGCCTGTGAACTGTAACTTCCAAGAAGCCTTCCCCTACAAAATTAAAAATAAACACACTCTCTTGTTACTTCAGAAAAAAAAAAAAAAAAGTCCAAGAAGAAAGATAGGGAAAACATTCACAAACAATCTAAGAGATAACGAGGGGGATGTAGAGACATCGTTTTACTTTTACTGCTGTAAACCTTCACTGTTGTAAAACACTGTAATCATTGGGCCTTAAATATCCAAAGGGAACACTTGAGGGCTGCAAGTGCTTAGTTATGGTCAAAGCATTTCAAGAGGTGAATAATTATGCAGATCCAAGTCCTCTATTTCCATTCCATGCATCTCTTGTCAGCAGTATCAGAAAACACAGTTTGCATTCCTGGTAAAACACATCCATCCACATTTCTGCCGCTCCAGCTCCCAGTTAAGAAGCTGATTCCATGTTTAGCATGCCAAGGATGTTGGGTCCAGGGCAGGCTGCTCACAGAGCAGGGAAGTTTTTCTGGAGTCTCACACTCCCAAGAGGTGCCCAGTTTCTCAGTGAGGAGGTGACCACACCACGAATTTCCAGCCACAAAGGCAGAGTGTGGTGTCTGGCTGGCCTGGGGAAAAGGGACCTGGCAAACTGCTCCCTAAGAGCTCAAATAACCCAGCAACACCATCACTCAAACCCCAGCTGCAGGCCAAGAGACTGGACAGCCTTTGCAGGAAGCAGAGCAGTGTCAGCCTCCATCACCACAAACCAAAACAGCTTAAAGAGTGTAATAATGTTCATTTTAGCCTAAGAAAGCTCAGTCCCATGAGCTCTGCACACTGTCATTCCACACTGCTAAAAGTACTGGAAATAATTCACAAAAAGGGTAGCTTTATCAACGTGTTGGGCACAAACCTTCAGTAACCCACATTAAAGCCCAACTTCCAGAGGCACAGCAAAGCCACCACCCCCATGCAGAATTATTACTCACGGAAATTCAGGTGGATCGAAGATGGACTTGATGGCTCCAGCATAAATGGACAGGATGGATATCACTACACAGGCCAAGAAGAGGGAAGCAAATTTGTTCACATACTTCACACCCACGAACACCACCACTGCCATCAGGAGGAGGAACACAGTGCCATACACCCTCATGTTGTTCAGCATGGCGCTGGATGCATCGTGGGCACCAGATGGATGGAAAATTGCTGCTTGTGGCACAATGTATGTCTGCAACAAGAGAAAGAAAAAGTGAGCCAGAGGAAAACCAGCAAAAAACTCTGTCTGGGATCATGTGCCTGAAGTGAAATGTAAATTACTTTGCATTCTGCAGCATGCTCTTCACTGGGAATCATTTACAGGAAAAAACAGATAAGAGATAACAGCCCTTACTATGTCAGCTGTACAATTGAGCCAACTCTACCAAAGATGAGCATGAGTCTTGGATTAAGTCACACTTTCACCTGTGCTGTCAGAAGAGCTCCCAGGCTGCATACTCAGAGTTTGCAGCTTCCAAAGGGAAGAACCAGAGGTAAAGAATTGGACACCAAGGAACTGGAGACCTTCCAGTCTCTTCCTGTAAATGTGTATGCAAATATGGGACAAGAATAATGGGGCACTTTCTATATGTTATTTGTCTTTAAAGCAGGATTAATCTGGTACTACTCACCAATAAAATCTCAATGGCACCAAGGATATACATGGCTCCTGCAAATGTTGTTCCCAAATAAAAACACAGCCCTACAGCTCCACCAAACTCTGGGCCCAATGACCTAGATATCATGAAATAGGAGCCACCAGCTGTGAAACAAGAAAAGTCAGAGTAAAATTATGATTTAAAGCTATAAATGTTTAAATATTCACAAAAAGAATACAACAGAATTATACACACTGCTATTTTGAGGTTCAACTGAACTATCTTTTTTGCTTGCACACAGGTAAAAACCTAATAAATTGACCTTTAGCCTGACTGATAACATATTCAGGCTTTGTATTCTGGATTAAGCAAATTTCTCTAGAATAAAACCATGTTAACAGCTTAGAGCAACTTAGGTTTTAGAGGGATTTTTACCTTTCTAACACAACTGAGACATTTGCTGACCACACTTACCTGGAACAACACCGTTCGTGGCAATTGCACTCATTGATATGGTTGTCAACATAGTCTGAGGAAAACAGGGAAAAGGAAGCAATTGTGTCAACAACAGCTTTTAAAACATAACTTATTTCTTGATAAAATAAAGCTGCCACTGCATATAAGATACAGCTTTTCTATTTATTCTGCCTGTCATTATCTAAAAGAAAACAAGGGTAGCAGGAATTTAATCACTGAGATGTTGAGACTTCTGTTGCAGAGACGGTCCCTGCTGTATCAGGTCAAACAGTGGGTGTCTGCAGACAAGATAACAGAACACAGGTGTTCCTCCATCTGCAGAGCTGTGATTCCAGCAAAGACGCAGCCCTCACCTGGGGCAGGCACGGAAAACGGTTATTTGCTGAACCAACACTACTTATAAGACCGTATTTACACTACAGTTTGCCAGTTTAGAAGTAACAGTAAAAAATTTTACAAAAAATCCTGTAGCTACAAACATGGCAAAGCTGCCTGGCTTAAATCTGACTTTTCTTTAAACAAGCACCTACAGTGCTGCCTCCTCAGGTTTCTCAGTAGTTTCACAGAGGTTATGCCACATGCATTATTGTACCTAAGTACTTACACAACAGCAGCACAGCAATACAATCAGGAAGGACTGAAGGACTCCAGCCATCCCCACCATCCATGTCAGCCGAAGGAAGAGAATAACCCCAAAGATATTCTGCATGCATGGCAAATACACCCCCATCAGGGTGCCCATGCTGGGTGACTAGGGAAAAAAAAGAATTGGTATTCATTACCTGAAATTATTCAAAGCAGAGATAGTCAAAATGCCTTGAAGTTCAGTTTTTTTAAAGGATAGACACACTCAAATACTGTGCTGGACTTCCACAGAACACAACAAACTCCAAAATCATTAATTTCTAAAGAAAATGCTGACCCTGTCACATACTGAAGTAATTATCCTCAGTATCTAACACTGACTAGTAACAACAGGAGATGTATTTATTTGGTTTTCTGTAGAGCCATAGAACTTTTAGTAAGAAACGTGTCAAGTGCCGCAGACTCCAAGTAAGACAGATCCTTACCCTACTGCCCAGAGTTCACAAATTAGTTTCAAGGAAAACATACAAAGAAATTTGGAAGCAATCTGGAGACATACATAATGTATTTTCTTCCATTTATATAAAACCAATGGTTCTACCCTTTCTTGAGCTCAATATCTGAATTACTTTTGACAGTGACTGAGAAAACACAAGTTACATGACAAGAGCTGCACATGACTAGCATTCAGCATAGCATCCTACAGAATAATCATCCAAAATGATGGCATCAAAAGTGCCCCTGCTAAGGGCTTTATTCCAAGGAATATAAAAATGTTTATTGCATTGGTACACCTGGCACCAGCAGCATTTCAGAGTCCCAAATCTCTGTGGTTTCCTGCCAAGACATTTCAGGGCTTCTGCTTTTTAAGACTTCCTTTTGCATTTAAAATTATTCCAAAACACAGGGGAATAGAGTGTCACTTCTGAAAAGCTCACCCTTTTCATACTCCCTTCTATAAATAAACATGAATTCCAAAACACATTAGATAGACAGCATTTAAAGAAGCCCTTGAACAGTCATTCAGATGAGAAGGATATTAAAGGGAGATGACAAAACTTGTCCAAATTTGACTTCACACAGCATTAACTAGATGCAAAAATAAATAGCATCTTTATAGACAAATGAAGTCATGAACCCAAAGCAACATATGTAAGACAAGCAAAAAAATGTGTGCCATAAACTTCACATAAGATAATTCAAGAGTATATTTCACTACAAAAAGCAAAATCCTTAAAAAAAAAAAAAATCACATGTTTATAAGATCACCAGGCCAAAAGCACCCAAGGAATTTAGTGCTTCGACTTGCAATTACATGTTGCAATGCAGAATTTCCTCATCTACACTAGAAACCTGCCCTGCCAGACACAAAACAAAACTGTGCCCAGGAACACGAGCTGAACTGCTCTTCCTTAGAAGTGCCAGCAGCTGCTGACTGAATTTTTTGAAGTCAGTTTTGAATTCCTGGTGTGACTAAAGCTGAAACAGATCAACCAGACTTATCTCATGCACATTGCAGCTCAGGAGAACCTCCTGAAGGAAGGTGGGTGGCAGAATCACGTGCTGAGGGTTTGCAGTGGAGTTATCCCATGGGACCTGCAGGCACGGGGTCACAGCTGTTCCTCAGCTCTTCCAGTGCCACAGTACCAAAAAGAATTAATTCTCTAAATCATCACCTGCCATTTTATTACCATCCTAAATATCTAACCTGATCAGCTTTACCAGCATTATGAATGAGGATAAAATGAATTGTTGTCTGATATTAACAGAAATGACACTTGTTACATAAGTGTCCTGATCAGGGCGAGGTAAAGATGCTTTTACTGAATTATTCCAGTGCTATAATTGAGGATGATCTTCATGGAGTATTATTTATAGTGTACTTGTTTCCTCAAGGAAGGGAAGGCAGATACTTTGATTCCAACACTTTCATCTGATTTACACTGTGTCTTTAACACCATAAACTCAGAAAGGACTAAAAAAATCTTGCCAGGCACTGGGGAGATATTGCCCAGCACAGGGGCTTCCCACTGTCACATTAATGCACACTTTGCCTCTCTGGGACACATTCCATGTAATTTTATCATCATCTATCTGCCCATTCATCCACCAATCCTTCCCTCACATCGCTGAACCCATCAAGTGAATTTGTCAGACATGTGGGTATCACAGGATAAAGGAGTTGAAGAATTTGTCAAAACTGGGAGAAGGAAAGAAGCCCATCCTGTTGCTCCTCCACAGAAGAAGCAAATGGACCATGGTTATTGTGTTTTCTGTGTGACAGTCCTTCACACACTATGAAAGCAGGTGAGATTCCAGCCTGCCCTTTACACACCTCCCAACACCTGCTGCCTTTGTAAAGAATCCACTTCAGCTCAGCTCTTTCCCATCTTCTGCCCTATGTGGTCCCTGCAGCTTTGTTCCACTATTCCATCATCTCCTCTCCCCCTCCTAAGTGGCCTCTTAAGCCTATCAGGTTACAAGCTCACTTCCAGCACAGAGGAAGAGAAATGGTGCATTAGCTGTGCACTTGTGAGACCACTGCAGAGCACAGCAGCCTAGAAAATTCCCAAGCGTCTGCCCAAGCACGTATTACTAAGTGCATCTCAGGCATAAGAGCTTAGTCTGGATTATCTTACTCAGTGGGAAAAAAAAATACTCATAAGAAAGAATGATTTACAAATATTACTTGAACCAGCTTGTTCCCAGAAATATTTAACAACACTAATCTGCAGTGACTTGATCTTTATAGCACCTAATCATCACTAAGTGATACTAAACCAGTGCTAAAGTTTCAACAAACTGTGACCTGAAACAAGGGTATGATTACGTTCAGCCTCAACAGCGACCACACAAAAACATGCAACACCCCATGCTGCATAAAGGAAATAAAAGAGAGCCATTTTGAAGAACACCAAGCAGGGACAGAAAAATCTCGAAAACAGTCTCAGTTTCAGTGATGCAGATCATGTTTCTGTTCACTCTCATCAGCTGCAGACACATAATTTATGTAAATATTGATCTGAGTCTGAAGGACACTCTTTCCATTGTGCCAGAGTGATGGGTTATTGAAGCTCTTGGCTGCAGGGCTGGGGGACATTGATCAGCAGTGACAGCTCTCACTGCTGCTCTGTAGCATGAGGACACACAGCAGCACAGAAATCAACTGTCTTGTTAAAGACACACGAACTGAAACAGTTTATCTCGTTTTTTCCATCATGAGAAGGGGATACTTCTATAGCACTGGGACTTTTAAGTGCTTAATTGCAAGAATGTATTTAGAAAAGAAAACGCAACCAAATTTCCACCTTAGCACACTGGAGTTGTGTCAATTTTACCTGATGTGTGCCTAACAGAAAATGCTACTACCGAAAGTATTTAGTGGGGTTGCTGAAACAAGGTAATATGTTTATATTAAGATGTCTTGCATTGACATGAAATGAATTTGAATTTGGCAGGCAGGGCTGTGCTAGGTGCCAAAAGGTCCTCACTGAGAGACCTGTCTTACCTGCTCAGGGAATTACAGTCACAGCCTGAAAGGATGGCTTTCCTCAGTTCATTTTTAAATACCAGAGCCTGCTCACCTGCCTTGCTATGAGATGCCACTTCCAGTAAGTGACAGGCAGGTCACTCTTTGTCACAGCAGCTGAGCACACCCAGTGCAGCACTCACCAACAGGGGGGTTAATGTGGTTTATCCACTTCAAACAACCTGCTGCTGCTGGAATGGACTGCCAGACTTCTGTTCCCAGCCTCGATGGGAAGGATAAGGTAACAGCAGCACAGTGATTTATACTTCAAAGATGATTAAAAAAGTAGGTAGAAGAATCCCATTTGCACTGTTTCTGCATATCTTCAATCCATACCCTTGTCCACTTACCGGTTTTTAATTTCCTGGGTTTAATGGTTATAATTATTGGCCAAGGTTTTCAGTCGTCTTATATTCTGCACAACGTTTAAAATTTTGTATTGCTCATGGCAAGAGAGGGAGAAGAAATTCAACCTGCAGCTAGGATATTGCAGCTGATGTAATTTATCTCAGAGACAGACATGCAGACAAAGGTTTGCCTAAGGAAACTGCAGTGTTTACACAGAAAACACTGAGATATTAATACAGCATGATACTGTCACTTTTGGAAAGGTCACCAAACCCATTCTGCAAAAAACATCTGAGAAGTCTGTGAACACACATTTTTGGGACGTGGGAAAGACTAATTCAGGAAAACAGAGTTATTAAACCTGAACTCCATCTTGCCATAGAAGCAAAGCTTTAATAAAGTTAATAACCCTTTTAAATGGCAGTAAACAGCTTGAAAAGTACAAGCATGAATCACACCTAAATATAGAATTATTAACATCACACCATGCTGGTACTCTATCAGTTCTCAGTTTTCTGGTATTTGCCCCATTTTTACCTTGTTCCACATACATCTGCTTTAACCAAATGTATACTGCAGTCCCATTGCCAAATTCTCCCAACTCTTTTTCCATCAGGGAAGCAAGGGACTAGCTTCCAGATTGCTCTGCATCTTACCCTGGTATTCGGGTCAGGCAAATAATAAGGAAATAAAGAGTAAAAGTGATCAGAACTTCCTCAAAATCACAAGAACTGTATCTATTGTATCCCCCACCATTCTACTTCTGTCAGAGAAATAATCAATCTGCTTCTGATAGCAAGAGGATGAAAATTATTTTAGATTATGCAATAATACCATATTAGCAGCTGATGCCTGACATTATTCCCACCAAACATGGGAAAACAGAGATGCAGCTGACATTCCTTATTAGTAATGTGTGTGAAGGTGAAAGCTTTGGACAAGACTCAGCCATTAGTATAATAGCAAGTACCACACAAAAGAAAATCATAATTTAAATGTTTAAATTACTTCTTTAATGTCAGCTTATAGGACCAGAATGCAGCTATTCCACTCAGATGACCTTAGCTCACTCCTGTCATGATCTCACACTAACCACAATATTAGAGAACTTTTAGTGCATGTGGGCTCAAATAAAATTTAATTTTAAGCTTTACATTGACAAAACAGCTTTGTTATCCCCACCGTAAAACTGCAGAGTAAGGAACTGGGGTGTGAGTAAGGGAATTCACATGGGATAACATGCATGCTCCTTGAGAGCACTACTGGTTTGCAACATTATCACTGCCATCTCTTTCTGAAATGGCTCAACCCTTGTAGGGCAGTGCCATAAAACCTGCAGAATTCAAGTGCTATCTTTGCTTTTTTTTGAAACCTTTTTTCTTGAACTTGCAAATAGGCCTGCAAGCCATAAAATGCAAGCACAGCACTTGCAGGTGCAGCAGTAAGCCAAGCACCTGCAGTTCTGCCAGAGAGGAGCAGTTAAACATTGCCCTCCTGATAGAAATCAACTTCCACAGATCAAACCTCACCTGCCACAGTCACTCCAGGGCCAGCCCGACGGGCCAACCATCTAAATGTAAATGCTTTGGGGCAGAATTCAGTTGCCCAAGTGCCTGACACCAGAATGACTCCTGAGCTGCCCCAGGGTGCCCAATCTGACCTCCACCCACCACTCCAGACAGGTGTTGTCTCCTGCAAACCCTGTGTCATTGCCTACCAGGCTTGCAGAGATGTGTCAGAACCACTGGGCAGCTAAAACAGCTCTAGGAAAAAGCTGGGGGGTTGTTTAGTTTTCATTTGTACCCCACTAAAAGCTTATCCCCTTCTTATGTAAATCCACACCAAGCATAAGGAATTGCACTGCACTGCAGTTTTAACCACAACCTAGTTCTCTGGTGACAGCTGGGTCCCTACAGCTTCTGTGTCATTTCTTTGCAGCAACCTGAACCTCAGCCTCTGAGAAAGGTTAAGAAAAAGCAGAAGGGAGGTCAGGTCCCCAAAAAAATCACACAGGGAATCATCCCATTCATCAGTGCTGCCCATGGAGAGAACCTTTACTTACTTTTGATACTTTTTTCTTCGATCCATCAGTATTTTCTGCTTCTTCATGCTCCTTGACACCTTGTGTAAGATTTGTGTAGTTGACCAACTTGCCAAGCAGAGATGACACTTTTGGTCGTATATCAAGTTCTTCCTGTGGAAGAAGACAACAAGTCAACGTGTGCAGTTCCCAGCATTTCTGAAGAGTGGCTGGGATCACACCTTCCTGGGCATGCCTGAGGCTACCAGGAAAATCATCCAGGGAATGACAAGGGCATTTCACTGTGCCTGAAACACTCATGAGAGGTTTTCATCTTCTAAAAGGAGGGCAACTCTAATAGGAAAAGGCCATGCCAAAATGTCTACACCATGTGAATCATTCTCCTTAGGTGCTGAAAAGCATAATTACTGCAATGAAGACTGAGCCTTAGAACTGTGAGAAAATGAATGTGTACCTTGCATGTAGCTCTAACATCAACTTACATCAACAGATACACTTTTTAAAAGGTCAAGCTGCCAAACAAATCAGAGATGTAGTGATTAAACTCTGCTCATTGTAGACATGTATGCACTCTGATGATTTTATTACACTTTCCAAACTATGTTATCTATTTCATTTGGATCTAGACAAAATTCCAAAAAGCCACATGTATGGAGCGCCTCCCACCTTTACACTCATCCCATCTCATTTTTGTTTCTGGTTTGGGGGGCAGGTGGGACAGAAAAAGCCCCAGAACAAAATAATTCCCTTTCTCTTTGAAATCAAAGCCTTGCATGTCTGATAGCACAATAAGAAATGCATGGTAAAGAGAAACAACTTTCCACACAGGAAATAAAAACCTATTTAGACAGACTTCAGTATCTGCAGTTTTACCATATCTTTAGGCATCACCTTGAACAGTTTCTGATGACCCACCTGTCATCACCCCTGACCTCTGTCCTCTCTGCCTACTGGTACCCCAAACACAGATGGACACCCACAAAAAGGCACTTGGGGAAGAAAGATGTGCTCAATGCCTCCCATCATGAGAGACCACAAATCACACTAGAAGTACAAAAAGCAGCTAGAAATTACCTCAAACAAGGCCAGATTTCTGTCATAGTAATCACCTCCCTTGCCAGCTTCTGAACTGTTTAGGAAAGGACTGTTTTCTTTATGGTTGCCATGACCTGTGAAGAAAAAAAGAAGCAAGTTTTGATAAGCAGAGAATTAGACTAACCTTGAAGAATCCATGGGGGAAAAATTCATTTGGTTAATTGAACATGTTGCTTTTTAGTATCTCAAGTCATACAATGTTAGCAATAGCAAAGGTGTTACTCTCAAGGTAGAGTTATTTCTATTTCTACTCCTCTGTTTCATTAAAACAGAATAAAAGTCAAAGTAAAATTTCCAAGTAGGGTCACAGCTCAATGCTGCCTGTGCCCTTATTCTCCAGCACTCACTTCTGTCACTGGCTCCTACACAGAACAGGGACAGCTCCTGTGCATTCACAAATCACTGTGAATGGTAACAGTAATGTCCACCCAGTCAGATACTGGGTGAGACTGAACACTTCAAAGACTCGATTCTGTAATGACAAAAAGGTAAACAGCCCCCAAAGCACCTTCTCAGCTCTGAAATGCTGTTTGTTACTCACTGTGCCCACTAATCCCAGACATCCAGCACCCTCATGCTTTTACCCTGTGCTTCCAACATTGCAGCTGTGCATTCTTCAGGCTCCTCTTACACTTCCAAATTAAAATTAATATCAGGTACATTAAAACCAGAGCATTCCCACATGCAATGAGCAATGTTCAATAAATAAATAAATAAATAAATAAATAAAAGGGCATTGAAGATTAGAAGAGCTTTCTGTATCAAGTAGCAACCAAAAAAATATAACAAGGGCACTATAGTTTAAAACAACCTCTAAAGAGAAAAAAAATTAAATTTATTTCCATCTTTAAAAAAAGTTCTTGGACCTATGTCTCCCATTACCCTCTGCTCAACAAACAAAAATTCTTTTCTTTTGCCTGTGCTTCTTCACTCCCTGCTCTTTCAGCCAATACAAATGAATGATTTCCAAGAGCATCTCCTTAAGAAAGGATTAATCCAAGGTATACCTTTTTCTATTTACAAAAGATTAACCACTACAGAAATTAAAAATTAAAGAAAAAGAAATAACTATCTCAAATGAAAATACTGCAAGTTAAAATATTATACACTGGATACACCAAAAGCAAGAGAGTAAACAGCTGGATTTTTGGGTGCATCTTTTCAATGATTACTGCAATCAATTCAAAATTATATACACAAAATTATTTTACTATAACTCAAATGAAAAATCTCTCTGCATTTTGAAATTTGAATCAGCTTACAAAATGAACCTCCAGGCAAAGGGAAGAGTGACCCTTACACAGAGTGATCAGCACAAACAGCACTGTTACAAAAGTAATTGTTATAAGCCAAAAAATTATGAGAACATTCAGTCCTATTCTTACTGAAGGGAAGGCATGCATGGAAGGCAAGACAATTTTCTGGAAATTACTGACAGGTGCTTTAAACAAAACTATTGGAAAAACAATATTCACAAAGAACAGGAGGATTTTTAAGTAAATGCCACAATTTTAAGTAAATTTCCGTAAGTAAATACTTAGCTGACCAAAAATACATGAAAACAGCAGCCTACTGTGTTTATGTGCCTACTGCCTTTCTCACAGCTCTGACAACTCACCCCAAAACATCAATGAGCAGCTGCCTTGAACAAGGGGCTCAGATTATCTGCTGACCCCACCCACACATGAGATGCTCACTTTGTTGTAATTGTAGAATTTTTTACACTACTAGAAAAAATATCAGTAAGCTTAACAACACAGCATCAAAATCAAATGGTTATCAACTTTAGCAAAGTTTAAATTTTCAAAAGCTGCTTGCTTGCTGTATTTGTTATGCCTGTACTGGAATACACCAGATCAATTTTGCTGCAGTGTGTGCTGCAGTCCCCCCATCCTGTTGTGGTTAAAGTACATCTACAATTTTTGCTGAGGAAATGGAGTTACCTGCCATATACCTTTTACTCATTAAATTGAGCACAAATGATAGTGCAAATTTTCAACAGAAACACTGTCTGCTTGATTCTTCAAGACTCTGGTCTCTGCAGTATCTTCTCCATTACACTCAAACACAGCAAGGTCATGAGCAACTTAGGTTTGTTTCCTCCATTCCTATATACACCATATAAGAAATCCTATATGCTGGCTCTGCTGACTGATTGTTTGAAATATCAGCCTGGTTGGTTTTTTTTCTATCACTGAGTGATTTTTAAGGCAATTCTTTGCTGCCTTAGCTTTCCTTCTTCCATCAAGAACTCAACCTTATCACTGTCTCAAGCCAGTATAATGAGTGTTCTTTTACTTGTAACACTTAGAGAAACTCTCAACCTTTTTATGTATAAAATCCCACTCCTGCTAAGATACATTCACACATTCAATCTTAGCTTCTTAAACAAGATAATTCTTCAGCTCTTTCAAAGTGCCCTTGTTACCATAATCCACATAACCCCTCCTAGTTAAGAGAGATTACTTCATACCACCTCCCTGAGCCTGACAAAGGCCAGTGACTTAAGATGAATGTTCAACTTAATTAATGTTGTTTTTCAGATGCATCTTCATTTTACCACCAGTGAATTTTTCACAATTGGTCTGTTCAGAAGACCTCTCTCTATATATAAAGAGCTTCCATTTTCTGTCTGATTCTCCATTTATATGTTCAAGCATCACTCAAACCCTTCCCATTAGGCTTTCCTTCCAAATTGGACCCCTTGGCATGCTGGCTTTATATACCATCCTGCACACAGGATGCCCAAACAGAACAGAAAATGCAGTACAACTAGTGACTGGAAATACAGTATTGATTTTGCAATTGCTAGGGCACATTTTCTTCTTGGTGGTTCCAATGATAGAGAAGTACAACCAGCTTTTTACCACTTTCACAGCACTAGCTCCACTGTCCTGAAATCACATACAAATTATGTACTGCAGACAGTGCAAAAATAAAAGTGACCTTTTGCTGATCTACTGAAGTGCCACTTTAAAGCCCCTCTCCAACACTGCACACTTCCAACAGGAAGTGAAGGAGTGCAAGTTTAAATGCAAGTTCTTCACAATGACATCCTAGCTCCACATCACCAATAAGCAGAACTCATGCTAACTCTAGACTACTCTATGACTAATTTAAATACAGCTAATTAAATGATAGCCAAAAATCATGTTCCAGGCAATCTCTTCTTTACAGATGTGCTCTAAATCAAAGCATTCCTCTCACTTTCTCTCTTCTCATATTGTGTTTCCATTTCAGGAGCAAACCTCCAGCAAATTACCATTTCCTCAGCAACAATCACAAGTGTACTTTGACAAAACAGACCAGACTGCAGCAGAGCACAGAAACCACACTGCAAGAAAATAGAAGTGTATATTCTGCCTGCCAACAGCAGCAGCAGCAGCTGCACAGACACTTACTTGCATGGGAAGCGCGCGTTATCTCCATCAGTTTGGGCAGGGAGCGGATGTGACCTCGGAAAGCTACTCTGGGGAATTCTTGCCCCAGCTTCACCCCAGCACAGTTTACATTCTGAAGCACGAAGTCTCCTGGGCCAGCACCATCCTGTGACATGCGCACAGTTCTCCACATTCTTAGTTACCAAGTCTTTGGTCCTGGCCAGTAGCTATGTGGTGTTAGTTTTCATCGTGCAAGATTGATTTGCAAGGAACATTTCTCAAAGAGGGAGCTAAATACTCTGCAACAGAGAATAATTTATTTGCCTTAGTCCCTAATTAATCTCAAATTTTGAGGTATTCAAGCTGTACTCCAAGTAGGCTAATGTTTCCTCTTCACTTGTTTCAGTGCTTCTCAGTCTTCATTATCCTTGGATAATTAAGGCATTTTATTTCTGAATGCTCCCAGTTCTCTCCCAAACCAGACAATTCTATTTGCAGCCACCACTTCAACTATACAGTTTTTATCTAAACATCTCCAGCACAGCTCCCTGAACTCAGATATGGGCCCAGGTCCTGAGAACAAGTTCCTCATCCTGTGGACCACCTGAGTTCCTTAAAACATCAGAGGTGATCCATGGAACAAAACCTAAAACCCTCAAGTGTGCATACTCCCACACTGCAAACGCACAAGCTCAGGAAACAGAACAAAAGCAATAAATGGATGTCCAAATTTCTGCATCACAGCCAAGAAAAAACGCTGTGACTAAACTGTAATAGGTATTCTACTGACTGGTTTTATTTTGTTCTTCTCCAAAAGGTTAATGTTGTCTTCAGTTTAAAAAAAAATTGAAAGGATTAAGAACACGGAGGACACTATTCATGCTCCTGCTTTCCTTCTGGAAGAGGATTAGGGCAGACAGTTTCATTGCTTGAGCATGCTAAATACAAGTCTTTTATGCAAGCCATTGTGTTTTATTAGGTAACTGAGGGATGAAAACCAAAATTTAGAGAGAATTACAAACAAAAGACATATATAAAGGTAACTAAAAGACAGATTAGTGAGGATAAATGAAAGCTGAACAATTAGACATAGCGAGACTATTGTAAAGAAAAGACCAGGAAGCTTCACGATTATAAGGTTACTCTGCCAGACTAAAATAATACTGAGAAGGTGGCAAGAGCAGTTGCATGACTTGACCTGTCAAGGTTTTATTTTTCTCTGCCAGTTGCTAAACTCCCTTACAAAAACCACCACTCCCCTACTTCATCACATTCAGGTAAAGAAGCCGAAATCAATACATTTAAAAAAACTACAGAGATTACTTAATCAGGACATGACTAACCCAGAGAGGCTCACCTACTTATGGAAACTTTATCTACCTGGCAAGTTTAGATGTGCTGAAGGCACAGAGGGACAGAGCCTGACCAGCTTTAGTCTGAACAGAGCAATGCCAATTAAGCTACAGCAGGGTTAAAACATTAAAGAAAAAGCAAATTCTGAAGAGGGCTGAACATTGCTAAGAAACTTGTGCCACTTTGCTTCTCCAGGCAAAGAGCTGAGCTAATGCCAGCTGGCAGAGGCACACACACCCTGCTCACAGCAGCTCTGGAGACAGGAAAGCTGCACAAAGCTCCAGACACTGCTGGGACCTGCAGGGATGGCATGCAGGGCTGCCAGAAGCCTCCCTGCCTGAAGGACCAAGTCTTAAATGAGGGACTAAATGTCTTCAAATCATTTCAGTGTGAATCAGAGCTCAAGTCAGAGCTGGAACTGAAATGCTCAGTTTGACCAAGAAACACGTTGGTTTATTTACCCCTTTATAACTAACAAACAGCAGGTATTTCCTAGAAAACCAGCTCAAAGGACAGCCCAACACTCCTCCCCTCAATGTGATTTAATTTTTGGAGCAGTGTAAGAGTTAATACCTCACTTGTAATTGTACTATGCATGTACACACTCCATTGTGTCCACCACAGTAACAAACACTGATGAAATAGCCTGCCTAGCAGCTAACACCATGTTTTGCTGTTATTCAGACAGTTTCACAAGTATTACTGGCCACAAAACCTGTCATAGTTAAGGGCACAAACTAAGCCATTTTCATGCACTTGATCTGACTTTTTTTAATTAGAAAAAAAAAAATCATAATATTTCATTTGCCAGTAAGACTGGAATCTAAGATTAGAAATCAGAGTTGATACCCAAGCAGCTGCTCTGGGTTTCCCTTAGTACAAGCAATCTAAACAGCAGGCTGTTGGAGCCAGCTAATCACACAGGCTCACTTCTCACCCAGAGATGGCTCAATTAACCAACCCCTGGAGTGCCTCTCCTGTGCATGCACCTTGACATGCTGCAAATCACCTCTAAAGAGAGCCTAACCGAAATTAAACCCTCATCTATAGAGGTGTTAAGGTAGGCAAAATTTATCCCACTTTGGAAAGCATGTTAGTTCTGATCTGATTCACATTTCTCAGATTTTCATGTGTCAGTATGCTCTCCAGAACCAAATGAATATGCCCTAGGTAGACATGGGCAAAAAAATGCAGTAACAACGGGATTCCTGCACACAGAAATTACTGCATAATCAGGTTTTATTAGTCAGATTGAGAGCATTTGTTCACAGCCTCATGGATAAATTTTTAATATAAAAAGCCATCCATATCCATTTTTATCACACTTTGGTGTGACACTTTTGGTTTGGTTTGTTTTTAAGTTTTGAGACACTGTTTCCCAGATGTCAATAAGGATAATGCTCATACTCTTCTTCCCAGAGGCTGTGATGTTCAGAGTGTTCTGCTCACCACTCACAGACCTGCAGGTCTGAGTATTGCTGAGAAACAGAAAAACCTCAACAATCTTCCTGGACTCTGCCAGCAGTCCCAGAACCCTGGTATCTCCACATTTCAGCAGCCAAGCACCAAAGAGTGCTGCTGAAGTAAAACAGGAGACTGTCATTTTAGGATAACCTAAGAAACAAGCAAACAACAATTTGATTTCAAATACATTCCAAGTCTGCTTCTATTCATGTGGTTCCTCAGATGTGGCTGGACTAAACAGAACTCTTATTCATTCTCAGAACTGTTATGGAACATTTTTCTTGGTTCATTCGGGAGACTATACCAAATAATTCAATGCATAATTATGCTTTTGCAGATATCACTGCCCTGACATTAACACACATTTAACTTTCATATTTTTCAGAAGTGAAAACAATTTCTTTATTTTGTAGGAAAATGACAAAGTTATATTCCAAGTTCAGAAAAAAAATCTGAAAATGTTTTGAAAACTGCAAAAAAAAAAAAGTTCTTGTTTTGAGACTAGGCTGGTTTAGGTGTGAGGGCTTTTTTAACAGAATTATTGTTTTTATTTTGTATACACTAGAAACAGGAGAAACAGGAAATAACCAGCAGTGCATCTAGTTAGATAAAACTCATTCACACTACAAACTAGGCACTGCTAATGAAATAACTAACTGAAATCTGTTCATGCCAGTTCACACAAGACCTTGGGCTACCAGGTCTTTTTCACTTTTACAAGCTGTAAAATCCCAGCTGACCCAGTATTTGATGAAAATAAAGCCAAAGTCACACTAAATAAGAACCCATGCAAAAATAAGGCTTATGAGAGGAAAGCACAGCAGAATGCAAGGACAGATCTTCCCCTGGATAGCTTTGAGATGCTCTGTTCAAACAATCAGTGTCACTGGCAACACTGAATGCTCAACATTTCCACCAGAAACTGCAGCTTAAACACCAAACTATTGACAGTCATCCTCATTTTAGTAGTATATGCTCTTCATTCACTATTATAACAATATTATGCTATGTAGTAACATTATTTACTTCACTGTTAATATAGTTTTGAGTTTACTGGATTTACCCAACTAGTAAAGCTGTGATTCTTAAAACTTATTACATACTACATTGCAGCCCACATTTATCATCAGCAACAGTTATGGCACTACAAAGAAAGCATGACTGTACCGAAAAAATAAAACAAAAAGCTCTATTATTGATAAAGCATTCGTTCCTCTGAACCAGTTCAGAGTTTAAAAGATGGCACTTGCTTGTGTTCTGCGGGAAAGAAACAGACAACTTTCCCAGACAACACCCTATGCAACAGATAGGCTGGAGCAGAGTACAAAAATAAGTATACAAAGGCACAATTAAGCACAGATCTTGGATTTATCCCTAGATAAACATGTGAAGACTTCTACTGTACTTTGCAAAACAAGGTTAGAGAACAGCCTTACCCATCAAGTTGTCTAACCCTACACAACTCAAAAGGATTTAACAAATAACCCTGTGTTTCAGAAAGCACTGACTTTATTTTTCAGTTAAGATACACTGATATTTTCAGAACACTACAATTCTTTGTAGGTACTAATATCAAAGAAGTACTTACCCTTTAGCAATAGCTCTTTGACATTTTCAGTAACTTGGTTTACCATTATTCTTCTTCCAGCTCTTAGCACATGTTTTAGTAAATGCTTCCTCTGTGAAGTCCTGAGGATTGGACAACTTTAATAAGATTGTATTTCCAAAAGAACTTTTTCTATCTGCTCTGACAAGGTGCTGGCTGCAATGCTGGACTGATCTCCAGGAAGCAAAAGTTCCTTACAGAAAGCTAAGCTGACACTGATATAATCCTGGCATTATAATCCTTTCAACACTGAGAAAATTTACAAATAGCAGGATCTTACAGAAAATGCTACTTGTCAAATCCAAGCCACATTTAAGAGGCCAATTTTAGTTTGCACATTCACTCAAAAGGTGTGCCAGAGATGTGCTGCTTCTGAGTGTGGAAGCAGACAGGGTTTTAAACCTGCTAATGCCATGAAAAGTGCAGCTCTGTGATGTTAGCCCTGCAGGCACTGCAGCTTTCAAGTGAAAATAGTGATCTGTTTCTTTCCATCTTCAATACATTATAATATGATGACCCATTAATGGATAAACCACATGCAAGATCACACCAAAAAAACCCTAACTAGCAACAGCAGGATGAAATGGGAGGTTTATAGACGATACACAAGAAATACTAACTCAATGATTCCAAGCACTTCATAGCTACCAGAGCCCCCAGCATTCTGTCCATCCACAAGGAGGTCCTCTGGACAGCAGCACACACTTCACTAAGATTTATCTGCATGATGAGGAAGGTGCAGTCACCAGAATACCTGTGCAATTAAAGATGCCAAGTCACTTTTGAGAAATTGGATTTAGGACCTCACATCACTTGGGAGCTTTCATATTACAACCTGCCACTGCCAGATGAAAAAAAATCACTATAAAAACAACCTTTATTTCACTGTAATCCACCTCAGAAGTCATTCATGTGGAATGACTCCAAAACCATTTCTGACAATTATCCTCCCTGAAACTCCATCCCTTCACATGCACAAGGGCACCTCAGATACTGTACACCTTCTATCACAATACAGGGAACTGCATTCTGCTGCTTTCTCTGCCTCAGGAAAAGTCTCTTGTCTTTGCTATAAGATGTTCTGCCTTTCTCTGAAAGACTGCAATACACATCTATCAGACCAGTATGCAGACTCCGTGCAATATTTAGTCAATTACACCTTCCTTTCTGATAGCAAATACAGAAAATTCTTTTCAGCCTTACACATGTTCAACTCACCATGGCTTCACAGTACAAAAGAAAAAACAAAAAAAGAAGTCCAAAAAACACACACCATGATTTTGGACATACCTGTTCAACATAGGCCAAAGAAACAATTGTACAGGCACAAATCTTGGGGTGAGAGAAAGCAGAAGGGAACAGTGACCACTAAAAGCCAGTATTGCCACCAACCCAGAAAACTTCCTACAGGGAACAAGTGGAAAGGAATAAAGTAAGAGCCAGGATGCTAAATATGCTCCAGACATGCAGAAAATAACAAGACAAAGGAGATTTAATCACTTTAAACATTTCAGTGTATGTACATTCTGTGCATTGCACATTACACAATGCACATTTACAGACATCTCTCTGCTATCCATTCCTAGAAGACAGCAGAAAGACATTGGTAACCACTGATTGTGAAACTCCCAATGTCATTAGTTTTCAGTCAGTTAACTCATCCAGAAAGTGCTGAATATCAGATATTTCTTACATTTGAGAAGTACTGTGTTCCATGTGAAAACAAAGTTCATGAGAGATTCCTTTTCTACGCCAAGGAAAAAGGGAGAGGGCATTTTAAGGAGGAGAGAAATAAAGAAAAAAAAAAAGCTAAGCCTGTGTATAGTCCAAGGCTGAGATCCAAGGATGACCTTTCAGTGTGAGGTGCTACAAACAGCCAAAACTCACTAACTCTGGTCACAGTACTTAGTGAAAATACAAGTCAGCGTGTGACTTCTCCAAGCAAAGGGAGTCACTTCTTCCCACTGAACATTTCAGAGGGTGGAGAGAGTTCTAACATCGCACATGATAAAGAGCAAACCGCCATTTTTCTAAAATACAAGTATTTAGACACACATTTAAAAGAGCCCACAGGTCTCCCAAAACAGCACAACACATTTCACACAATGCAACACAGCACAGATCAAGACAAAGTCAGGTATCTGAAGAAGCCACAGTGGCTTTTACCATCATTTTACAGAAAGTTCATCTGGTCACAAGAGCATCAGAGAGAAGTGAGTGTAACACATTAGCTTGGTGAAACTCTTCAAGGACCAATCAGCAACATTAGGTCACTTTTCTGCTTCACCACTCAGGAGTTAGGCAGCTGGAACACAATCTAAGTCAGAAAACACTCCAGGATGTATAATAGTCAGTTTGCTCCTGCTAAATATATGCTCCTACCACAAAGTCTACAATATAGTGTCTTAAAAGGGCAAAGACAAAATCCTGCAATTAAATAATTCTCTCCATGTTGCCTTGAGTTACAGCTTTAAAGCTCCTTGCATGTGTGCGAAAAGGCACCTTAACACAAGGCAGATAATCACCCCACTGTCTGGTGACATAGAATTGGGGTTCACCAAACATGGCTCAACTATGATTGTCACAAAAATTAACCCCGACATTGCCACCACATTTCCTGGAACACAGAAACACAGCAAGAGCGAATGCTTTGTGTTGGCCTAGACAAAGAAGGCAAGATAAAAGTTCCATGCAGGAGCTGAAGCAAGGGCTGGCTTGTGATCCTCTCAAGACATCTGTGCCCCAGCACAGGGAGCAGAACACAAACAGGAATCGAGGGAAGGGAAAGGATGCTGTTGAGGGGATGGGAGGTGGTCAAGTGGTACTACTGCCAAACACTTCACAGAGTGAAATCACAGACTGGACAGTTGAAACCTTAGCAGAACAAAGCCAAAAGTATACAGGAGCAGTAGGTTCTAAAACCAGACCTGCAAGACAATTACAAACTTCTACCTTTGTGTCAGCTCTGGACACAAATACATACTACAGCAAGTAGTAGAAAAAGTAAGATCAATTACACTATTTAGAAGAGGATCAGCATGACAAAGCTCCCGAATGCAAAAGTAGAAAGCAGAGGAGAAAGAGTAATGTGCTGTCCTCCATCAGAGACAGCTATGCCATCCACTTGAATTACTCCTAATCCTGACTCAGATCTGACCTCCTACAAGGAAATCCAGAGGTGGACTTTGCACACAGCAACTAAGCTCAGGGCTACTCAGCCTGCAAGCAGAGACAGAGTCATAAAACAGCATTGCTATAGATAATTTTATGAAAAACAATTATACTGCAGGGCATAAAAACTGTGTTTTACTGCAGCAATCAGCAATTTAAAGCATGCAAAAGCAAGTCTTAACAAATTCACCTTCTTAACTCAGCAAATGGGCAGTTTCTAACGGCACACCATAAAATTCCTTCTTTCTCTTTGACATGGAAGTGAAAGTCAGAAGGTTGTATGGTCTGCTTCATGATAAGAGGGTAACTGCAGGGATTGGATGATGTTCTAAATCCCTCAGGTAAACAGAAGAAATTGCTGGCTACTGGTAGGAGATGAAACTGTAGGCTGGTAATTAGACTGCAGGGAAACAAACCCGTTTAGCTTAGTGGAGGCATAATTACCTTGAACCTATGCATAGCACAGCGTGCCTCTGCCCTACACACAGCTCTGCCAGGATCTGTTATACAACCCCTGCAAGGCAGCTCCACCAGCAACTCACAGCTTTGATCCTCATTTCCAGAGGAATCGATGGATTGCGTCCTCATGACAGCACACACCATGTGCCCATCAATGAGAGAGATGGGCTTCTAGGACAATGCAGGTCACTTGGGTGGAGAGAAAGGGGCAAATTAAGCATTCTGCACTCAAGAGGATGGACCTGTGGGTCAAAAATGCAGGAGACAATAGGCAAAGCAAAATGTGAACACCTGGCACACCATGCCTTACACAAAGGAGTTCCTGCTCCCTGGAGCTTCCTGTGACCACCAGCACAGAGGTGGGACAGTGGCCACCCCTTGACCAGCACCAGCCACCTCCTCCCTGCCCTGCCCAGCCCTGCCTGGCACTGGCCTCCCATCCTGTGCCCAGCAAAATGCCATTTCATTTACATTTCCAACAAGTCTGAAGCTGCCTCCAGTCAGCAAAGCATAACTGCCAAGTTATCAAACTTCCCCATTCATCCATAAGCTAATTGAGCAAAAGCTTTTTTGGGGCAATTAGCACTTTACTCTACATGTCAAATTCCATCTCTCTGTCCTACAGAGCACAAAGAAGATCAGGAGATGATTAAGAAACAACTCCACCAGGTACCTTTAATAGCAAAAAAAATTTTTAAAAATTTATTCCCAGAACTGTATGTCTGCTGCTCAGACATGATTTAAGATTGCTGGAAAGGAAACCTTTTCCAAGCCACACCTAAAACCCACCACAAAATCTAAAGCCTTATTAAAATCCTGTTAGAAAAAAATGCTTCTCCATTCCCTCCAGGAACTTCATTTTATGGTTCAGAAGTGAGAGTTTGAAACTTGTGAAACAGGGCTTAAAATAAAAGCTATAGGGGGCAAATAGGTTACAAAATAACCTCCAGACAGTTACACACACACATATATATATATGCAGTTACAGTATACAAAATGTTGTCATAGTCAAATTCCAGGGAGGCTTACTCTACGTGCATTGTAAGGGCTATATTTTCATGCAGACCTTTTAAATTTAAAGACAGACATATTAACTGTATTTGAGTCTGTGAAAAGACTAATATTTGTGCATGTATTTTGTTATTTTTCTGGCTTAAAAAAAAGATATTGTTTGCTTGGCAGTTGCTACAACAGCCTCTGTGAAAGATGCTCAGTCCTCCATGCATGACAAAATCCAAGTATGCTGAAAGAAATCATCCAAAGCAGCTCAACTGAAAGAACAAGAACAGTACTACTCATTGCTAAGGGATCACTTGGCAGCATTTAAACAGTTGCCTATTGAAAACTGATAATTAAGAAAGAGGTTTTACTAGATCAAACAAATAAAAAAAAAAAAAAAACTGAATCTTTTATCTGAGAAAAAAAATCATCTTAGTACAATTAAGAGATGCAAAATTTCCAATTCAGAGGTTACTGAAGAAAAAGAAAACAACTCTAAAATGCAATTCAAACAGGCTTTAAATCATGCACCATGTTTTAAAAATGGTGCATTTTTTTCTCTGTAATTCAGGTCACAGAGCAAAGTATTTAAAGAGCAACCTTGAACCAAGAAGTTGAAGAAATGGACCCTTTGATCAAAGAAATCTTGCTCCATGTATTGGTGCTAATAGCAACTTTTCTGTAATTTAAAGCAGTCTGCAGATTATTTGTTGCATTACAACCAAAAGAAACATAAACTCTTAACTTGGTTTTGGAAATGCAGCTTTCCTCTCTGTGTGGCATTGGGTATTCCCCATTACATGCACTCCAAAACAAGGCAGGGATCACTAACTCTGATCATTCTCAAGGTGGTTGTAGCCAACCTCAGCCAACAGCATTTATTATGTTTGGCTACATTTCCTAGTCAATGAGACTGCAAACTACCTCAGTCTTCATTTCACACAGAGCTTTAGAGCAAAAGCCAAAATTCAATTTTACATTGAAAAGCATGCAAAAACTTATGCTGCAATTTTGTTGCAGAAGGAAAAAAAAAAAGTAGATGTCTCTATTTTCTTTGAGGAAGTGAAAGACTGAAGAAATTTGTAAGGGGAATTTGAATAACACACAGAGAACAATTTTATACAAGACAGAGATGCAATGCAAACACAAGACACCCAAAATGTACTCAAAATTCTTTAGAAAAGTTCAGAGATTGTACAGAAGATAAAACTTCAGCATTATTAAAATATTCCCAAACTTAGTCTCAATTCAAGTTTGGAATGGCTGCTTATCAAGATAGGCAGAGAAAATTAGGTAGAAAATCCATCACTTTTCATGTACAACTGCTTAGCCTTCAAATGCAGGTGTTCTCCAAAACACTAAACAATCTGCAGCTGCAAAGCACCAACAGAGGGTTGTTTGGGTTTTTTTAGCCATCTTCTCTCAGTTTTTTTACAACGTGCAGACCCATGCACACACAAGTACGGGAGCTGCTTTCACAATACTTAGACATATCACAAAGATTCTTCCCGGAGCTTTTTCAAATAACTGAGATATCAGAGAACCCACAAAAAGGCCCATGTTTTCCTATTTTTAGGTGAGTCTCCTGTTCACCAGCAGCTGGCACCACGATCCCCTTGGTACTGGACAGCTGCAGCCTCTCCAGCCTGGTCCTAATCACTGCACAAATTAGAAGTATGAGACATGCTTAGCAAAAGTAGCAGTTTATGCAGCAACAAGAACTTTTCTGTTTTCCTAGACATGCATTTTAACAAATTAAACCTACAAATTAAAACTACACTACAAGCCAATAAAACAAACTAAAGGTATTTACCATGGGCTCCAGGAAAATGAGCTCCTCAGAAAAATTCCTTTGATTAGAGGGTATAACAAAAGTATATACCACCTCCTTCACCCACCCAGCTATTATAAACAGTTAATTATGTCACAAAGCACTTTTCCACTCTCATTTTTCACATGCCCAGCTCTTATCTCTCCTTATCTGATGCAAGAGTCCACTTCTCTATGCACCTGTATTGTTGAGAAGAGAATTCTGGAATCTAGCACTGCAATCAGTGCTGTGCTAATTGCTGACTGGTCAAACAGAAAGAAAAAAATGTAGAAAATAAAAAATGAAAGAAAAGGAAAAGAGTCCTAACTACAAAAAACCTACCAGGACTTTGGAAGTATAACCCTGCTGTAAAGACCCTTTTCAGGATCTACACTGAAAACCATAACTATTGCTGTGGATTCCCCTACTACCCTTTGTGAAAAGAAATAAATATTGACATATTTAGAACCAACAGGACCCCTTTAATATCTCCAAATTTACATATCATACTTTTCAGAGAGGGGAAACCAGATGCCAGCAGAACAGAAAAAAAAAACCCTCCTCATCAAAATGCAACCACACTGAAGTACATGCAGTGTCCATCCCGTTTTCAGAAAGAGAATAGTTAACAAATCACCAGAAAAGACAGTTCATTGACATCAGTACTGCTACTCTCAAGTTACTTTCTTTTCTCTGAAACAATTCAGAGGTTCTGCCTCAACTCCACCCCAGGCTGCCTCCTCTATGACTTCTTTCTGCGGCTTTTAGGCAACACAAAAAACGCTGAAGACACAGAGGTTATGCAAAAATATTCCACTATGGCCACCATAACAGTGCCATTTAGCTATACTGCTGCCAGCAGAAGTTTTTAAGATAACTTAAATGCTATTTGGACATGTTTCTGTCAGTCCTATTTAGCCCTAGTGTCTAATTTATTACGTGACTAATTTTATCTTATCTCTGGACTTCGCCAAAACACCTACATGTAAGAATTAAGCACTTTGAAGAAGAATTTTTGAATGATTTATGCATCTCCATTAAAAGTATCTTCAGACACATTTCATGTGAGCTTAGTTTCAAGTCTTGCAAAAGACTGAAAATCTTTACCAGTAAGTTACCACAGATTAAAGCAATGAACCAGGAAGTTGAAAGTAAAAGCACAGAGCTATCACATCAGAACTTTACCCAGGTTTCCCAAAGCAGCTCACTGCAAATGAGCAGCACAATCTGCTGCTGCACAGGAACACTGAACACACCAACACAATGCAAGCTCAAGGTAAAAGTCTCAAGTCTAGTTCTAGAGAACTCAGGGCTTGGAGGAAGCCATGTGATAACTGGAGCATAAGCAGAGCAATTCCTTGGCAAAAACCAGGGGTGGCAGTTGACCAAAGCTAGCTAGTGACACAGTTAGCTGATCAGTGTCTCATTTCCACACAAAAGTCGAGGGAAGATAAATAACTTCCCACAGGACACATGACATTGCCACACTTTGGTTAACAGGGTGCACAATGACTGTGGAGCGGAGATCTCTATTAAAGCAAAGTGTATTTGGTTTTTAAAACACTATTCAGACCCCACTGTCCCTCTTCTTGCCCTGTGTACCCAACCTAATATGCTGGCTTTATTTCAAAGACAGAGGGGATGCCAAATTCACATTTCTCATCCCTGACGATCCATAAAGAAGGGCTCACGTGTTTATCATAGGATCACAGGATAATTCTTTGTACTTCTTTTTCTAAATGAAAGATGTCAAAGTCTATTACAAGCAGTGGCAGTCAGTGGAACCTACTTAGAAATAAAAGGCTGGTTTTATTCCTAAGCAAGCACTGGAACTATCTGACAAGGCTTAATTATTGCACACTGAGTAATGTCTTCTTATGGAAATGGTTGATGAGAAATTCTGTTGCAGAATAGTTTCACATCTGTAGAGTTTAGATGACACCCTATCACTTGATGTCCTAAAAAAAGCAAAATTCAGGGGAAAAATGCTAAACATTCAAAAATAGAGAGACGACAAAGGCAACGGTAAAAAGATCAAACCAGAAAAAGAATCCATCAGAATCACAAGCAACAGCCTAAGATATTGTGCAAGGGGTAGAGGACGACACAGCCATTGCTTTTCAGACTGTTACAGAGCAGCTACAAACAGCTCCAGTGCCATGGCCACACTCTGGAAGGGCCATGTCACTACTGAGTCACCTCAGCAGATGCAATCAAACCCAGCCATCCAAACAAGTCTTGAAACCAGCAAGCTGACTCAATAAAATCTTCCCAGCAGAAGGTTCACCAGAATAATAACTGCGGTGGCGGAGCTACTTGACGGCACAGAAAGCCTGACCATGGGCACTGCTTAGGCAGCTCTGTGTGCATCCGTGCACCGGAGTGTATCATGTATCAACTGGGCACTTTGATAAGGCCACAACCCAAAACTTGAACTCTGCACTCGAGTCAAACCGTTTATCTTATCTCCAATCAGGGGCATCACCAACACCAACAAATCCCTCCAAGAGCCCCGTAATCAGCTGCCACAGAAGGCTCTGCAGGGTCACTCTCTAGCCCCAAACCTGCAGGCTCCATTTTAGCCAGTTTAGCCAGTGCTAAACAGCTCTGAGACACTCTGCCTTCAACGGGAGCTTCCACCCCTGCTGCGTCACATCAACATCCCCCTGTGTGAGAGGCCAGGGTGACTGCACAGGATGTAGAAACCTGCACCCAAAATGAAAGCAGTAACACAAGACTGAGTTCAGATTCCCCTCTACAGAGCTAAACACACAAGAAACCTAGGAAAAAACAGAAAAGGCTAGTGGAGAACATGCTTGTCAGTACAGGTAGGCAAGACACATATCTTTATATGCACACCCCGAGGATATGAAACAATACTTAATTACTGTGAAAGTAAATTTTAAAAGGGAAGGCAGTTAGAGTTCAAACAGAAACAGAACTAGCTACCATATATTAGTAGAGAAATTACTAGATATTTATCAGCTTTAAAATAGAGAGACTCAGCTAACTTCCAGCAGCATGGTTTTGCACTGCATTTGAGACAGCAGCATGTCAGAGGCCACAATTTGCCAGTCACTGATGGACTGTGACAGGAATGGAGCAGGGATCCTGAAGTGTGCTGGTTACACACATCCTACAGGCAGCCTCACACCCAAATATGAGGTGGTTTGAGTTGATCTTCCTTGATCCACCATTGCAGCAACTTCCACAAGCCACACTTACCAACCCATGGCCAAAGCTAGCTACTGGAAAAAGCATTCCACCTCGACCTGCTGAGATGGGTAAAAAACACCTGTTACTTTCATACACATGGGGACTACATGGTAAAGTAGCCTGAGAGTAAAACAGTCCTATTTTACAAAACAAATTAAAGGCTCTGCATGGCCCTTAGGGCTAGTGCCTCAAATTGTCTGTGGTAACAGACAGCTTGGGAAAAGCACCTCCCTTTCATCATACTAAAACACCCACACCAGGCATGGAAAAGAACGGGCATGAGGGCTAGGTAAGCAACTCGGTACTTGAAATCTAAAATTTCCTTGAAAATTACACAAAGAAACAAAGAATGAAACAAAGAAACTACCAATGCACATGTATTGGAGATTGAAATGCATATTCTCAGAGAAATGAGAAAGCTAAGAAGGCAGGAACTGAACTTTGTTCTTATGACAGCTGAGGATCACTCAGCAAAAGAACCCTGGTACCTTCCTTAGGCACAGGCCTGAGCAGTGCAGGCTCCCTTCAGGGATTACTGTACATTCAGTAACATCTGCAGTCTGAAAAGTTTGACTGCACGGGCAAGGAAGAACAGGTCAGGTGTTTACTGCTTTTTCTTTTGTTGCCTAGAGTCACTCATGATTCACAGAGGTAAGTCAGATTCACCAGATCAGCCCATGGGAAGATCCTCTTCCTAAAGGTTACACAAAGCTAAACATAACCAAGGCAGAAAAAAGAAGAACAGATTGCACAAAAAGCAAAAACAACCTTGACCAGAACTACACACTGCCCAAATCTAAGTGTCCTTCACATTCCCACTAGAAACACTCACTGCACTGAAAGTGATTTATATCTCAGTCACAGTAAAACACCAAGACAGGCTGAGCACTGCTATCAGCTGCCTAGTTAAAGAATGTACTTCTCACCACCCAAAATCCCCTCCTACTTACGTGATCTTCTTCTGTAATTGGAATAAATTAACCCCTAAGAAAAAGCATCTCTGCCTGGCAGGAGCAGTTGTGAGAGCCACAGAGGCACAAAGCACTTGCTGTAGTATTCAAGGGCCCGGTTTGAGGGAGAGAGACCTCGCTGGGCAGCCGCGGTTTTTAAGACGATATAAGCAAGTAAAGCAGACACCGTTAAATTCGGCTAATTTAACTGAATGCTCTATCACCCGTTTATTTTGGCCGTGGAGCACTGAAAACATCTGAGCCTATCTCCACGTACTCTTATCGCCTCTGGAGAGGGCAGCCTGCGGGAGCACCGATAAGAGCCATACCCCGGGCAGCCCCGCTCCCCG